>CAUYLG010004570.1:0-71898 GCA_963573385.1 Cacajao melanocephalus
GTAATCGCAACACTTTGGGAGGCAGAGGCAGGTCACCTGAAGTCGAGGCGGGTGGATCACCTGAGGCGGGGAATTCAAGACCAGCCTGACCAACATGGTGAAACGCCATCTCTACAAAAATACAAAATTAGTGGCCGGGCGTGGTGGCTCACGCCTGTAATCCTAGCACTTTGGGAGGCTGAGGTGGGTGGATCACCTGAGGTCAGGAGTTCAAGACCAGCCTGGCCATCATGGTGAAACCCCATCTTTAAAAATAAATAAATAAAAATAAAAATACAAAATTAGCTGGGTGTGGTGGTGCATGCCTGTAACTCCAGCTACTCGGGAGGCTGAGGCAGGAGAATCGTTTGAACCTTGGAGGTGGAGGTTGCGGTGAGCTGAGATCATGCCATTGTACTCCAGCCTGGGCAACAAGAGCAAAACTCTGTCTCCAAAAACACAAAAATTAGCCGGGTGTGGTGGCACACACCTGTCATCCCAGCTACTCAGGAGGCTGAGGCAGGAGAATCATTTGAACCCGGGAGGCAGAGGTTGCAGTGAGCTGAGACTGCACCACTAGACTCCAGCCACAAAGTAAGACTCCGTCTTAAAAAAAAAAAAATTAAGTAAGCACACAGCCCCTGGCCCCTGTCTACAGCTCTGACCCAGATGTCTGGGAACTGGCTTTTAGGGAGGGCTCCAGGTCACTCTGCCGTCCTCAGTCCCTCTGCCTCAGTTTCCCTGCTGGCACAGGCTCTAGAGTGCTAGCTCACAGTGCTGGACAAGCCATCCCCACCTAGGCCTCCAAGCTGGGCTTCCAAGGGTGACAGCCAGGAACCGCTGCGTGCCACCTTCCCTCTCTATGGTAATCCCTGTTTCTGTAAACGTTTTGTTCCCGTATTCCCGTATTTACTGTTTAATGTAACTTGCGTCATCAACGAAGAACTGAAAGGTATATAATCAGACTTATGCACACAATAAACTTGCTACTCTGGCATGCTACTGGCATCGCCTGGGTAGTCCTCCAGACCCCACTGACTGTCTGTCTGTCTGTCTGTGTCTTCTCTTCCGCGCACTCTCTCCTCCAGGTTGTGAACATCTCCGAGTTGGGGTGAGGCCTCCCGCAGGCCGGGAGCCTCCTGGCAGACGTGCCGGTCCCCAACACCTCTCCCCAGCCTCCTAGCAAATTTCAGGCCTCTCAGGCACTGTCCAGGAGTGGCCAGCAGAGGGGACTTGCCACATGCAGGGGCTCAGATATCCCTGATGTGCAGCTGAAGGCAGAAGGGTCCAGGCTTGGGGGCCAGCTTCCCCCCAGAGAGGCCCCACTGCTGGCTCCAAGCACCCCTGTGGCCTCCTGTCCACCTGTGGCCAGGAAGAGGATGCCCACTGGTCAAATCTCCTCCTGGGAGTGCCTGGCCAGACCCCCACCTGGCCAAGTCAGGGCCCCCATCAGAGGTCATGGGCTACAGCTCTGCTCTTGCCATGAGTAGGGGCCTCCTTCCTAAAATGAGGCCACCAGCCTCTCCACGAAGACAAGGCAGCTGGGGTCATTTTTCTGGTTCTTTCTGGAGAGGTGGGTCCTGGCCTCTTGCTTCCCCGGCATCCACTCACTGGTGGCCACCCCAGGCAGGGCTACGGAGGGAGGACCCCCAGCAGTCAGGGAAGGGCCCAGAGCTCCAGTGGCAGTGGGGTCCTGGGGGGCCTGGAACAGACGGCGTGGCTGGTGGGGGAGCCCTCCAGGCCCAGGTTGGTTCCGCCCCCCTCAGACCACTTGTCCTGGGCACTGCGTCTGTTTCCGGCAGATTTGCTCAAGATGAAAAACAGGAAAGCAGAGAAGCAGTAGGGCGTGGGTGTCGTTCTGGCAGGATAAGGTCCGGCGGCTCCCTCTGGGGTGAACGTGCCCGAGGCAGGGCCATGCAGGGAGGCCCAGCATAGGCAAGATGTTGGAGGAAGCCAGGAGGGGGAGGCTGTGGCCGGCCGGGGCCCAGGAGTGACCCCAGCTGCAGACGGTGACACCACACTGGGGACTCGCCTAGCTCTGCTCCCCAGCAGCCCGTCTGGGCTTGGGCCAGGGCCTGTTTCCGCCCTGGCCAGCTCTGGTTCATCCCCAGCATTTTTGTTGTTCTTTTGAGATAGGGTCTTGCTGTGTTGCCCAGGCTGGAGTACAGCGGTTCAGTCACAGCTCACTGCAGCCTCCAGCTCCCCGCTTCAAGGGATCCTCCCACCAAGCCTCCCAAGGTGCTGGCATTACAGGCATGAACCACCTTGCCCAGCCTTCCCCCAGGCCTTGATCGTACATGGGCACTTCCCCAGCTGCCACCCCTGACCCGCTCTGGGTCCTGGGGTCTCATGCAGCTGCTCTACAAGGCCCCCCACAGTGCTCCCTGGCCCAGCCTGACTCCCAGGCCTGGCATAGCTTGAGTGTGGAAGCTGCCCCACCATCCAGGACTTGGGCTGGGCCTTTGCAGGGGCAGGTGGGGACCAGCTCCGGGTGTAGCCACTTGGAGGGTGTGGAGGGTCGCTCAGGGGATGCAACAGCATCATAGTCCTCAGCCCAGCAGGCGCAGACCGTGGGCCAGGAGCCCCACAGCAGAAACCCAGAAGGGCAGTTCACAAGGCCAGGAGACTGAGGACCATGCCACAAGAGGGGCAGGGTGGGCGCCCACTGGAGCTCTGGTCCTGAGCCAGCCGCCCTGGGAGCAGCCAGCACCTCTCTCCTGCCATTCCTGGGCAGGGCTCCTGGCATCGGCATCTCTTTTGCAGCCGCTGGTCCAGGCCCTTCCTCCGGGCAGGGGACCACTGCATGCCCCACCTCCCAGCGATTGGGATGGTCCTCACACCCTTTAGCTCACACCCTGCCCCAGGGCTGGGCTGGGACGGGACCACCATATCCTGAAGTCCCAGGTGGGCACAGAGGGTCTCGCTGCAACCTGAGTTGCTGGGTTCCATACCCTCTTCCCAAAAAGGGAGCTGAGGCCAGCCAGGCCCTGAGCCCAGGCAGGACCCTGGCAGGTATCCTCCTGCTGAGCCCAGGACTGCTGGGCTGGGGCCAGGGAGGTGCAGGCAGATCTGACCAGGACCAGCTCCTCTGGCAGATGGCGGGAGTCCTGGAGGGCCAGGGAGGGCATCCCGACAGAGGCCGCCCCGGGGGGCTGGAGCCTGATGGGGCTGGCCTGCATCCCCGCAAAGCGGAAGGTGAAAGGGTCTTCTAGCAGCTGGAACCCAAGGCAGCCCGGGCCTCCCCTGCTGACCCGGCCAGGCCCCTGGAGGGGACAGTGACTTGTACAAGGTCATCTCGGGGTCGGGGCAGGGTCCCTGCGCTAAGGCCAGCTGATGGGATGAAGGAGGGCGGGGCGGGGAGGTCATGTCCTTGGCAGGGCGTTTCTGTGCGTCCCAAGTTTTCCACCGCAGAATAACACACCTTATTTTTTAAGTGGGGAAAAGGGGAAAGGGCTTTTGTGCGGCTTCTGGGCCTGGGGGCAGGCACCGCCTGCAGGTCGGGGCGGGGGCCTCCAGGCCGCAGCATCCCCGCGCCCGGACCCTCCCGTCGCCGCCACCGCCCCTCCCCCAGAGTCCGGGCCTTCCCGAGCCCCCCCCCTCCCCGCTACCCACTCGGGCTCACGAACCGCTCGTGTCTGAACCCGGGGCCCCGCTCCGCGCTCGGCCCACCCCCGGGGCTGGACCTCGGCCTCCCCGCGCAGAGACGGCCGGGGGCGGCGGGCGCGCGCCGCGCTTACCTGCAGGCCTTTAGAGAAGGGGCAGAAGAGCACCAGGTGCGCCAGGCGCCGCAGCCGCCGCATGGTGGGCGCCGGCCGGGGCTGCGCCGGCCCCGCGGCTCGCTCGGCCTCAGCCCCGGCCCGGCCCGGCCCGCAGCGGTCGCCGCTCCCTCGCCATGCGGGCCGCGCGCCCCCGGGCCCGCGTTAAAGGCGAGGGCGCGCGCCTTTCTGACGGCCGACCGCGGCGCGGCGGGGGCGCGCGGGGGCGGGGCTTGGCGCACGGCCCGCCTCCGACCCCTGGCTCGGCGGAGGCCCCGCCCACCCGCAGACCCCTCCTCTCCTGCTGCGGGGGCCAGGCGCGCGCGGGGGTCCGGGGGCGCGCGGGGTAGCCGGGGGCGCGCGGGGGGGCCGGGGGCGCGCAGGGGGGGTGCCGAGGGTAGGGGCTGGGTACGCGCCTGCCGGGCTCTCGGTGTCTCGAGGGCGACTCCCAGGCAGGAGGGAGGTCCCGTGCGTTGCGCAGGCTGCGGCGTTCAGGGCTCCCCACGCGTGCCCCAGCTTCGAGGCCGCGGAGCCAGGGTTGGGCCTTCCCCTGGGTGCTCAGGAAGGGGCCGAGCCCGCAGCCCGCCCTGGTCCGACCCTTCCTTCCCGGCCGAGACCGCGCGCCGTGGCCGCCCGCCACGAGGACACTCCAGGCGCCTCCGCGTGGGGTGCTCCGGGATGAGCCGCTGCCGCCTCCACAGGCAGGTTCCGCGTGAGCAAAGTTTTCGTTGCACTTGGGTAAACACCTGGGGGGGCCGAGTTGGACGGTGAGGGATGTGGGGCGCCGCCAGCAGCTGCGGAGACGCGCTCCCTCGCCGCGGCCGGCGCTTCCCGCTGCTCCTCCTGCCATCCTCAGGTTTGTAAATTTTGGCCATTTCCCTGGTGGCGGCGTCTCGCCGGGGCTGTGGTTCGCGCCTCCCGAGTGAGGAATGAGATTAAACACTTTCTGCGTGCTCGGTTGCCACCTTGTATCTTCTCCGGGGTTCATTCACGTTTTTGACCACAATAAAAATCACGTCGTTTCCTTATTTTGTAAGTTTTGAGACTTCTTTACATTTTGGTTTCAATTTGAGAGGCTGGGGCCGGGCGCGGTGGCTCACGCCTGTAATCCCAGCACTTTGGGAGGCCAAGGCTGGCAGATCACGAGATCGAAGGTTCGAGACCAGCCTGACCAACATGGTGACACCCCTTCTCAACTAAAAATACAAAAAATTAGCCAGGCGTGGGGGCGGTCACCTGTAGTCCCAGCTACTCAGGAGTTTGAGGCAGGAGAATTGCTTGAACCTGGGTGGCAGTGGTTGCAGTGAGCCGAGATCACGCCACTGCACTCCAGACTGGGCGACAGAGCCAGACTTAATCTCAAAAAAAAAAAAAAAAAGAATGAGACTGAGTCTCCCTGTATAGCCCAGGCTGTTCTCAAAGACCTGGGCTCGAGGGAATCATCCCGCCTTGGCTTCTCAAACGCTGGGATTACAGGCGTGAGACCATGCTTGGCCTGAGACTTCTTTATATTTTCTGGTTATCTGTCCGTTATTACACAGGTGATTTGCAAAGATTTTTCTCCCAATCTGTGGCTTTCTTTTCATTCTCTTAACACAGTTTTTTTTCCCTCCCTCCCTCCTTCCCTTCCTTCCTTCTTCCTTCCTTCCTTCCTTCCTTCCCTCCCTCCCTCTCTTTCTCTCCCTCCCTCTCTTTCTCTCCCTCCCTCTCTTTCTCTCCCTCCCTCTCTTTCTCTCCTTCTTTTTTTTAAGACGGAGTTTCACCCTTATAGCCTATAAGTGCAATGGTGCAATCTCAACTCACTGCAACCTCCGCCTCCCAGGTTCAAGGGAGGCCTCTCCTGTCTCAGCCTCCCAAGTAGCTGGCATTACAGGCACCTGCCACCATGCTCGGCTAATTTTTTTTATTTTTAGCAGAGACCAGTTTTCGCCATGTTGGCTGGTCTTGATCTCCTGACCTCAGGTGATCCACCAGCCTCAACCTCCCAAGGTGCTGGGATTACAGGCATGAGCCACCTCGCCTGGTTTGAGATAATTTTAGACTTACAGAAAAGTTGCGAAAATACTGCAAGGAACATCCATGTTTCCCTCACCCACATCCCGCAAATGCCAGCATTTCCCCATAGCTGCTTTTCCCTCAAGCCCTCTCTCCCCGAAGCCTGCTGCTGTTCTGAGGACGCTGGAGGCGGGACGCTCTGCCACTCCCAGACCCTCGTGCCATTTCCTACAGACACAGACACTCGCTGACACGACCACAGCATGGCAGTCACAGTTGGGGACACGGATGCAGACAGCACAAGCGTTGGATCCGCACACGCTCCGACCTCCCCAGCCGCCCTGCTTCTAGCTTCTGTGAAAGCAAGCAGCACTGTCTGGTCCAGGATCCCTCAGGGCTCAGCTTCTTTGGGTTTCATTGTTTGGCTTTTGTCTCTTGTGATCTAGGGCAGCTTCTCATCTGTCTTAATGTTTTGTGTTTTGTTTTCCAGGTTTTTTTTTTTGAGACAGAGTCTCATTGTGTCGTCCAGGTTGGAGGGCAGTGGTGCGATCTCGGTTCACTGCAGTCTCGACCTCCTGGGCTCAGGTGATCCTCCTTTCTCCGCCTCTGCAGCAGCTGGGATCACAAGTGCACACCACCTCACTCGGGTAATTTTTGTGTTTTTTGTACAGACGGGATTTTGCCGTTAGGCTGGTTTCAAACTCCTGAGCTCAAGGAGTCTGCCCGTCTCTGCCTCCAAAAATGCTGAGGTTACAGGCGTGAGCCACCGCCTGACTGGTCTTAATGTTTACGACCTCAGCATATCTTTTCCTTTGTGGTTGTTTTTATTTGGAAATCAGGAGTACAGACCTGAGAGCCTGGAATCTTTGCTTTTTTTAATTTTTTTTTTTTTTTTTTTTGAGATGGACTCTCCCTTTGTCACTGGGCTGGAGTGCAGTGGCGCAATCTCGGCTCATGGCAGCCTCCACCTCCTGGGTTCAAGCCATTCTCCTGCCTCACCCTCCCAAGTGTCTGGGATTACAGGTGCACACCACCACACCTGGCTAACTTTTGTATTTTTAATAGAGATGGGGTTTCACATTGGCCAGGCTGGTCTCGAGCCCTAGACCCCAAGTAATCTGCCTGCCTCGGCCTCCCAAACTGCCGGGATTACAGGCGTGAGCCACTGCACCCAGCCTGGATCCCTTGTTTACATATCCTCAACCTTACCCACTCCCATGGATATAAATTCATTATATGAAACAACCTTATTTACTGATATTAACGTTCAATTGCAGTTTCCAGGGAAGTATTCGTATGATGAACGCCCAAACTGCAGCCTTCAAATATTTGTCAGACGAAAAGTTTTGGATTATAGAATTTAAGATGAATATGGGGTGAGTAGAACCTTGTTATACGTTTTGATGGGAAATTTTGATTCCATCGTCTGGATGAATACATTGACATATCATTGGTGCAACATATTTTATCTATTTATTTACTTCTTTTTTCTTGAGATGGAGTTTCGCTCTTGTTGCCCAGGCTGGAGTGCAGTGGCGCGATCTCGGCTCACGGCAACCTCCACCTCCCAGGTTCAGGCGATTCCCCTACCTCAGCCTTCTGAGTAGCTGGGATTATAGGCACCCGCCACCACACCTGGCTAATTTTGTATTTTTGGTAGAGACGGGATTTCTCCATGTTGGACAGAATCTGCCCCACCGACCTCTCCTCCCATCGTTCACCGGCCCCAAGGAGGGACTCAATCTCCCCACAAGGGTCCTACCCTGTGCCCCGGGGGAAGGAATGCTAAGCTTCGTTAACAACCAAAGAGGACTGAGCTCAGGAAGCCTCCAGACCGCTGGACTTGGTGGAAATTCCTGGAGGGTGGTGTGTGGGGGAGGGCAAGGAAGCCCTGAGTCCCTTCCTCTATACCTTGCCCAACGCATCTGTCCATCTGCATCTTATGAAATATCCTTTATAGTAAACTGGTAAACTAAGGAAGTGCTTCCCTGAGTTTTGAGAGCCACTCCAGCAAATTAATTGAACCCAAAGAGGAGCGTCTGGCCAGGTGCGGTGGCTCACACCTGTAATCCCAGCACTTTGGGGGGGCCACGATGGGCAGATCATGAGCTCAGGAGTTCGAGACCAGCCTGGCCAACATGGTGAAACCTGGTCTCTACTAAAAAGACAAAAATTAGCCGGGTGTGGTGGCAGGTGCCTGTAATCCCAGCTGCTTGGAGGCTGAGGCAGCTTGAACGTGGGAGGTGGAGTTTGCAGTGAGCCGAGATTGCGCCACTGCACCCAGTCTAGGTGACGGAGTGAGACTGTGTCTCAAAAAAAAAAAAAAAAAAAAAAATGGGCGCGGTGGCGCACGCCTGTAATCCCAGCACTTTGGGAGGCTGAGGCGAGCGGATCATGAGGTCAAGAGGTCAAGACCATCCTGGCCAACATGGCAAAACCCCATCTCTGCTAAAAATGCGAAGAATTAGACGGGCGTGGTGGTGGGCACCTGTAATCCCAGCTACTCAGGAGGCTGAGGCAGGAGAATCACTTGAGCCCCAGGAGGCAGAGGTTGCAGTGAGCCAAGATTGCACCACTGCACTCCAGCCTGGGCGACAGAGCAAGACTCCATCTCAAAAAATAAAAAGATGAAAAGATGAGCGTTCGATGAGAGTTCTCGAAGCCCCAACTTTTGACTGGGGCCTGGGGAGGGGGCAGTCCTGGGGCCGGAGCCCTCACCCTGTGGGATCTGACTGTCTCCAGGTGGATGGCATTGGAGCTGAGTTAGAGGACAGCCGCTGCTTGGTATGGGGGAGAAACCCACACCTTTGGGTCGCATTAGTTTCTTTTTGTGTTGGTAATCGTGGTGCTGTGAGATCAGAGGAGAAAAATGGTTTCAGCGAGTTTTTCGAGAACACTTTGGGACCAGGCATGGTAGTTCACGCCTGCAATCCCAGCACTTTGGGAGGCTGACGGGAGAGGTTTGCTCATGAGGCCTGGAGTTTGAGTCCAACCTGGGCCACATAGAAAGACCCTGTCTCTACCAAAATTAAAAAAAAAAAATAGCTGGATGTGGTGGTGGTGCCTGTAGTCCCAGCTCCTCCTGAGGTTGAGGTGGGAGAATGGCTTGAGCCTGGGAGATTGAGGCAGCAGTGAGCTGTGGTCACTCCAGCCCAGGTGACAGAGCGAGACCTTGTTTCTTTTTATTTTTTATTTATTTTTTTTTTCTTCTTCTTTTTTTTTTTTATTTTTTAAAAAAAGACAGGGTTTCACCATGTTGGTCAGGCTGTTTTTGAACTCCTGACCTCAGGTGATCCGCCCGCCTTGGCCTCCAAAGTGCTTGGATTACAGGCGTGAGCCACCACGCCCTGCCGAGACCTTGTTTCAAAAACAAAAAACCCACTGCAGTTTCTTTGAAGTTAGATCAAGATAATCCCTTTGTAGCTGAGGGGCGTGGTGGCTCACGCCTGTAATCCCAGAACTTTGGGAGGCCGAGGCGGGTGGATCACCTGAGGTCAGGAGTTTTAGACCTGCATGGCCACCATGGTGAAACCCCATCTTGACTAAAAATACAAAAATTAGCCGGGCGTCGGGGGTGCGCACCTGTAATCCCAGCTGCTTGGGAGGCTGTGGCAGGAGAATCGCTTGAACCCGGAAGACCCAGGCTTCAGTGAGTGAGATCGCGCCACTGCACTCCAGCCTGGGTGACAGAGTGAGACTCCGTCTCACAAAAAAAAAAAAAAAAAAGGACAAAAAGAGAATCCCTTTGTGATGGGAAAGTCAGGGGTGAGCATGTTGGTTCTCAGTGCCAAGCTTAGGAGGCCGTGTCTGGCGCCGTCCAACTATTGGGGATGTGGTGTTTGATGGCTTGGCTGAGTGGCACGTGTCAGGCTTCTCCACTGTAAAGTCAGTGCTTTTCCTACCGTACTGAGTGAGTAGCGTGGGGGGCACTGACGCGCCGTATTTCTCCCCGTGCTTTTGCCGTCTCATTTTAGCATCCATTGACGATTCCGGCATGAGACAGTCATGTGGGACAGTGGTCAGATGGTGTGGAGCAAGGCAGCCGCTTCCCTTTTTCCTTCTTCTTCTTCTTCTGTTTTTAATTGTGGTGACATATACATCACACAAATTCACCATCCCAACCATTTTTTTTTTTTTGGACAGAGTTTTGCTCTGTCGCCCAGGCTGGAGTGCAGTGGTGTGATCTCGGCTCACTGCAACCTCCGCCTCCCAGATTCAAGCAATTCTCCTGCCTCAGCCTCCTGAGTAGCTGGGGTTACAGGCATGTGCCACCACGCCTGGCTAAATTTTTTTGTACTTATAATAGAGTCAGCGTTTCACCACGTTGGCCAGGCTGGTCTCGAACTCCTGACTCAGGTGGTCCACCTGCCTTGGCCTCCCAAAGTGCTAGATTATACGCACGAGCCACCGTGCCCGGCCCTTTCTTGCTATTTGTAAAGGTGCAAGTGGGGGGACTGAATCGCGTCCCCCTAAATTCCTTCCTGGAAGCCCTAACATGCAAGGAGAGGGTATTGAAGATGGGGCCTTTGGGAGGTGCGTGGGGGTGGATGAGGTCATGAAGGTGGGGCCTTAGAAGAAAGGGTACGGTGCCCTCCCCTTCTTCCTTATCCCCGGAGTGAGGATGCAGCGAGAAGGCGCCGTCCGCCAGGAAGAGGACCCTCACCAGAGCCCGACCACAAGGTGCCCCCGCTCCGGGCCTCTGGAGCCGTGAGAAGGAAACGTCTGCTTTGTGAGGGTACCCTGGCCTTGGAGACAAACTGTGGGAACTGGGGCCACAGTGCCCACGCCCTGATTCTCCACAGCTGCTCAAAATGGGGACGACAAACAGACACCGCAGTAAACTCGAAAGCAACAGACTGGGAAGCGCCCCCATGCTTTGTCCCGGAGCCTGTGAGTCACGGGGTAAGCAGGAGGCCACCCCACCTGGAGCTGTGACTCGGCATCACTCTAATGCTTGCTGCTCCTCCTCACGAAATTCCATGTCCCGGGTGGGCTGAGGCACGGAGGAAGCAGGGGTGGAGAGAAGGGAGGCCGGGCTGAGCACAGGGAAACGGGCTGCGACCTCAGAGAGCCTGGGGCTGGGACCCTCGGGCGGTTCCTGTCACCCCTGTCCATTTCCTCATCACCGATGTCATTCTAACGTATGCAGGTTCATCCGAGGCAGGACGGCTGTCGAGGAAGTGACCGTGTCCTCGGAAGGCGGCAACCGTCGTGACCCCACCATCAACACCGTAAGCCTCAGCGCTGGCACTCTAGTCCCGCTCACTCAAGCGCAGCTGTCTCCAGGAGGGACTTTCACAGTAGAGAGCATGGGCTTTTTCTTTTTTTTGAGACGGAGACTCGCTCTGTCTCCCAGGCTGTAGTGCGGTGGTGCAATCTTGACTCACTGCAACCTCCGCCTCCCAGGTTCAAGCGATTCTCCTGCCTCAGCCTGGGATTACAGGGGTCCACCAGCACGCCCAGCTGAATTTTGCCATTGTAGTAGAAACGGGATTTCACCTTCTTGGCCAGGCTGGTCTTGAACTCCTGACCTCAGGGGATCTGCCCGCCTCCGCCTCTCAAAGTGCTGAGAGTACAGGCATGAGCCACCGCGGCTGGTGTTTTTTGTTTGAGACAGGGTCTCACTGTGTTGCCCAGGCTGAGTGCACGATCACATGGCGGCTCTGCAGCCTGCACGTCCCGGGCTCAAGTGGTCACCCACCTCAGCCCTCCTGAGTAGCCAGGACCACAGGCGTGTATCACCACCACACCCAGCTAAGTTTTTATTTTTAGTAAAGATGGGATCTCACTACATTGTTCAGGCTGGTCTCAAACTCCTAGCCTCAAACGATCTTCCCTTTCTCGCCTCCCAAAGTGCTGGGATTCCAGGCACGAGGCGCTGTACCCAGCCAGAGGAAGGCAGTTCTGACTCGGGCTATGCAAGTAAGTCGTGACGCCATCATGCTGAGTGAAAGAATCCAGGCGCAAAGGTCCACGTGGCTCTGATTGCGTTTCTGTGAAAAGCCCAGGAACAGGCAGATCCACAGACGCGAACATGAGTAGTGGTTGCAGGGGCTGGGGAGGGAGGAATGGGGAGGGAGTGCACGTGGGGGGGCGTTTCCCTGTCGGGGACGAAAATGCTCTGGAGGTGACGGTTACAAAACACTGGGCACATGCTGAAAGCGACATTATACACTTTATTTTTCTTTTCTTGAGACAGTCTCGCCTTGCCACCCAGGCTGGAGCGCAGTGGCACCATCTCAGCTCACTGCACCTCCGCCTCCCAGTTCAGGTGATTCTCCTGCCTCAGCCTCCAGGGTAGCTGGAATTACAGGTGCCCACCACCACGCCGCTAATTTTTTGTATTTTTAATAGAGATGGGGTTTCACCATGTTGGCCAGGCTGGTCTCAGACTCCTGACCTCAGGTGATCCGCCCGTCTCAGCCTCTCAAGGTGTTGGGATTACAGGCGTAAGCTACTGCACCCGGCCAAATTGTACACTTTAGAATAATTTGATGTTATGTGAATTTCACTTCAATAAAAAATACAGGTAAGGGCTGGGTGCGGTGGCTCATGCCTGTAATCCCACCACTTTGGGAGGCTGAGGCCGGCAGATCACTTGAGGTCAGGAGTTTGAGACCAGCCTGGGATACATGGTGAAAGCTCATCTCTACTAGAAATTCAAAAGTTAGCTGGGCGTGGTGGTGGGCGTCTGTAATCCCAGCTACTCAGGAGGCTGAGGCAGGAGAATAGCTTGAACTCAGAGGCAGAGGCTGCAGTGAGCTGAGATCGAGCCATTGCACTCCAGCCTGGTCCACAGAGTGAGATTTCATCCCCCCAAAAAATACAGGCAAAGAAAAATAAGTCAGCTGTGACCTGGCCATCCAACAGTTAGAATCACTGTGGAACCCAAATGTATAGCCTTCCAGCTTGGGAACTTTTGAGCACATGTACACACACACAGTCACACACCCGCGTACACATACACAGGCACAAACATGCGTTTTGCATAAAGGGGCTACTTTACCTTGTTGCTTTTTTCTGAAGAACTGAAGGCCTCAGCCATCTTCTTGGGGAATCACAAGTTCTACGCAGTTTTTTTTTTTTTTTTTAGTAAAGACGGGGTTTCACCATGTTGGTCAGGCTGTTCTTGAACTCCCAACCTCAGGTGATCTGCCCGCCTTGGCCTCCAAAGTGCTTAGATTACAGGCGTGAGCCACCATACCCGGCCCTATGCAAAGTTTTAAACGTTATGTTTTGTGCTGATGGTATGTAAAAAAATTGTCTCGCCACTAGCATAAAGCAGAGCTTCCCTTGGGCATCAGAAAAACTGTTTTTTCCCCAAACGCATGGATTTCGTGAGGGCGACCAGGCAGCGTGAGATCTCCGTGGGTCTTCAGGCCCCTGGGGGACGTGCATCTCCTTTAAAGGGATATGAATTCAAGTTCAGGACGTTCTGGACCGTCGCTCCACTGTAGAAGTTGCTGCCAGGCTTGGTGGCTCATGCCTGTAATCCCAACACTTTGGGAGGCTGAGGTGGGGGGATCACCTGAGGTCAGGAGTTCAAGACCAACCTGGCCAACCTGGTGAAAACCCATCTCTACTAAAAATACAAAAATTAGCCAGATGTAGTGGCGCGCACCTGTAATCCCAGCTACTCAGGAGGCTGAGGCAGGAGAATCACTTGAACCCAGGAGGCAGAGGTTGCAGTAAGCCGAGGTCACGCCACTGCACTCCAGCCTGGGCAGGAGAGGAAGACTCTTGTCTCCGAAAAAAAAAAAAAAAAGGTTGCATAATGTTCTGTTTATTGGATGGACCCTGATTTATGCAACCGAGTGTCTCTTGGCCGGCACTTAGGATGTTGCAAACTGTCACTTTTCTGAAACATGCTGGGTGAGTGACCTGGCTAGATCTGTGTCCCGTTCCTTAATTATTAACTCCAGACAGATTCCTGCAGGTGACATTTTTGTGTCAGAGGCTTTTAACGAGTGGCTTTCCATCATAACCTGCTCCAGAGAGCAGGGTTGCCCTGGGAGTAGCTGAGGCGGAGACGGAGCCCAGCCTCGTCCTGTGGGACTCCCCGGTGGCAGCACTGTCTGCACTCTGGGGCGTGGCCCTGGGGGGGCTGCTTCCCTCCCGCAGGCACAACCTTGTGGGTACAGACCGTCCTTCCATGTGACCCCAGCCTCACCAACCCCCCACCCACCCTCCTCTGATCCCGTCTTCTTTTGGTCCCAGAATTCATGTGGTCCTGGCTTGCCTTGGAACCAATGCTGTCCCCTGTGCCAGGAATTCCAACCACCCGCCTGATGGCCCCGTGAGCAGTCCACCCCGGGGACCGGCGCCTGTGACCCCTGTTTCATGGAGGCCCTCCTGATCCAACAGGTCATCCAACAGGAGAGACCCCTAATGCCGGGCTCCCCACTCAACCCCAAGCCCCCTCTGGTAGACTCCAGCATGCCTGTCTCTGCCCCAGTTCTGACCACTGCTGATTCCTTACCTCAGCACAGGGATGGGGGCACGCACACGCACACACACACGCTCACACTCACAGGTGCACCCAAGGGCTAGCTCCTTCACACCCCACTCATGCCCACACAGTCCTTCTGGAGAGCTCACTGACACACATGTGCACTCAAACACACACATGTGCACACATACACACGTGCACTCACATGTACACATGCATGCACACGACACACATGCACCCACGCACATGCACACATGCCCACACACATGCACACTTGCACACACGTGCATACACATGCACAGTTGCACACACATGCATACACGCACTCATGCACGTGCATACACATGTACACATGCGTGCACACACATACGCACATGCAACATGCACACATGCACGTCCACTCATGCACACGCACACACATGTACACACACGCACATACGTGTACACGTGCACACAGTCACGCACACGTGCACATACAAGTGCATGAACATGCATACACATGCACTCATGCACATGCATACATACACGCACACGTGCACACATACGCACATGCACGCATACACACGCACTCACGTACACGGGCACACACGCACTCGCACACACATGCACACATACACGTGCACACGTGCGTGCATGTGCAAACACATGCACTCACATGCACATGCATACACACAAAGATACACATGCACACACGTGCACACATACACGTGTGCACATGCAGATGCACACATATACACATGCACTCACACACGTGCACACATCATGCGCACACACATGCACACACACACACCCTGGGGCTTGCTCAACTCTGCTTACGAAGTGCCCCTTGGGCTCAGGCTCAGGGTAGCTATGGCTCCGGCCACTGACCCCGCTGCTCCTGACACTGCCAGTCCGGTCCAGTCCCTTCTGCCTGTCCCTGAGCCTGGCTGGACTTTGGCCTGATCCGGGTCACTCAGTGGGGCTGTGACCTTCTCTTTGTCCCGGCAGAAGCGCCTGCAAGACCAGCAAGGGTATTGAGATGGGGATGGAGAAAGGAGGAGGAGGGAGAGGGAAGAGGAGGAGGGAGAGGGAGGAGGGAGAGGGAGAATGGAAAAGGGGAGGAAAGGGAAGGAGAGGGAGGAGGAGAGGAGGAGGGAGAAGAAGGAGGGGGAGAGAGCAGGAGGAAGGAAAGGGAAGAGGGAGAGGGAGGATGGGAGGAAAAGAGGGAGGGTGAGGGAAGGAGAGGAATCTCGCAATCTGAATAAAAACGCCATGGGGCCGCACTGCAGGCTCCAGCCAGGTAGGGTGGGTGGAGCAGCAGGCCATGATGGGGAGCTGAGTCCTGGAGGCCCTGCAGATCCCAGTCCCAGCTGCACCGCCTCAGCCACGTGACTTTGAGGGACGGCTCCTCCTCTTGACACCCTGCTGCATGGCCTGGAGCCTGCTGTGCTCTCAGGCTGGGCCACGGTGAGAATCTGCTGTTCTTACCTGTCTTGCCGAGTCTGGTGTGGCATGAGGAAGTTGTGCACTGGGTTGAATCTCCAGGCCTCCTGTGGTGGTTTAATCACAGCCTGCCTGTCTAGACCGGTCGTGCCCTGCAGGGTGTGTGATGTCCAGGCCCCAGGGGCCCCAGGTACCCTCACTTCCCGGCATCCGTCACCTCCTGCCCTCCCATGGTCTTCTGGGCTTGCTCTGAGCAACCCACAGCACTTGGTGGGAGTGTTGGTGTGTGACTTCCCAGGCACCCAGAGCCCCTCCGTGGGGCTGGTCAGATCCAGCACTGGGGCACAGGCTGCCGCTGGTGTCAGGCGGCCCCGGCCGGAGGCGCTCGGGGCACGTGGACTTGCAAAGACGGCAGCTGGCCGGACCTGTCACTGCCCTGTGCCATGGAAGGGACTGTGCTCATCAGCACTGGCTGTGCGAGCCCCAGCGGGTGAATTCCACCAGGGAACGTGTTCACCAGCGTGCCAAGAGCCACGCGTGCAGCATGGGGGTCCCAAAGGAGAGTCCTGCTGTGCTCAGCTTTGTGGGGGATGCTCAGCCCACCTGGGCAGAACGTCTAGGAGATGGAGCTGGACGCGCAGAGGGGAGGGAGGGAGTTTTACCTAAAGCTCAGGCAGATCAGGACCTGGGAGCCTGCCAGGGGGACGCGTGGGGCTCCCCCACAAGGCGGAGCTCCCTGAAGGCGGGCTTTCCCCTGGGGGTGCAGCCTAGGATGACCCTGGGCCTGTGGGATGGGCTCCTGACGGGCTGTGGTCTCACCAGGCAGGCGCTGGGCTCCTGCCAGGTCTCTTCGCAGTGTCTTGCCAGCTAGGACACATTTCCTGGCCTGCCTGGCTCCTGCCTGCTTATTAAGAAGGTGGCGTGAAAACAGAGCCACCCACCATCGTGCCATGGACTGCAGCCGGGTGATCCCAGTGGGGTCCTCTGGGAGGCTGAGGAGGAGGCGGCCCATGGCCCGGGCGCTGTGCCCAGCCAGGCCCCACGGTGCAGGCAGTGCAGTGTGCCGGTGAGACAGTGTGTCCGGCTTTATTTATAAAGGTGATTGAGCAACAGCAGGGAGAGGCTAACGTCATTCAAAGAAAGCTTTTCTTTGTCATTGTTTTACGAGATGGAGTGTGACTCTGTGATCCAGGCTGGAGTGCAGTGGTGCAGTCTCAGCTCAGTGCAACGTCTGCCTCCTGACCTCAAGCGATTCTTGTAGGGCCACAGCCCTATAGGCTCATGGGGTGTCCCCTATTGCTGTGTTGAGGTGCAGGATCTGAGAAATAAAGAGACAGGGCACAGAAGAACTGGAAGAGAGCAGCCATGCCCCTATGAGCAGAGACGGGAGAGGCCTCAAACGTCCAGATGTGTCTGAATGTATTAGGTATAGGTCGAGGGGAAGGGTAGTGAGTGAGGTCATCTTTAAGGACGTGATAGGGTCGAGACATTCACGTGAGCGATAAGCAAGGGGTCCTCCCCCATGAGGTCACCGAGGCTAGGAGGTGGGTCGTGCGCAGCAGAGAGTGCAGTGTGCAATATCTCTTGTCTGGGGCAGGCTACTTCCAAGGAATTCTATAGGAGGATGCTCTGAGCCCACAGGAACAGAGCTGACCCGGTCTACTGTCACCTGCTGGCGGCTTCCAGGGATTTCTATAGGAGGATGATCTGAGCATCGTAGCTGGAGAGCTGACAAGTTATACGGTCACCAAGGCGCGATTATACCTGAGGGGTTTTGAGCCCTCGGACGCTCGCGGGATTGCCGGTCTGAGGGCAGCCTTCCACAAGAACTGGACGCAGGGTACTGCACTCCTTTATCAGGAGGAGTGGCTCTTGCCCCAAGCCTGTCACACAGCGGGTGTCTTTACAATACTGAACGCTGCTTCCTGGGCCAGGTTCTTGTCCTGGTATAACTGTTTTTCCCTTCAATCGTGCTCTGCACCGTGTCTGCTCTGGGCATTCCTCCGACTATGAACTAAGATATAATTGTCTATATATACGGAAATAACTGAGGAGTACGATATTCCTCAGGCACTAATTGTTCCAACTGTAAACTAATACGATTATATAGAAATGATGATATAAAGGAAATAACTGAGTAGTAACACTGTAAACTAGGATATTCTTCAGGCACTAGTTGTGCCGGGATCTGCTTAGCTCTCCTTCCTCAATGCCCAGAATTGGGGTTACGCACAGTGTTCCTGCCTCAGCCTCCCGAGTAGCTGGGATTACAGGCATGCACCACCACGCCCAGCTAGGTTTTGTATTTTTAGTAGAATCAGGGTTCACCATGTTGGCCAGGCAGACTCCTGATCTCAAATGATCTGCCTGCCTGGGCCTCCCAAAGTGCTGGGATGACAGGCGTGTGCCACCATGCCTGGCCAGGAATGAACTTTTAGGGTGGAAGATTGTGCCTGTCTTTATACCAATACAGTCATAAAATATAATTTTCAGTGTATTTTTATCAAGGAAGGAGCCCCTGAAGGCAGAGGGCCGGGGCCCCCAGGTTCTGTGTGGAGGGTGCTGGCCGCAGAGTAGGGGCAAGCTCGGGGCACTGGGAATGCGGGTGAAAGACGCCAGAGACTTGAGGGAATGGGGAAGAAGAGAGAGGCGGGAGGGAGGGAAGGAAAACTAACTCGCCAAGGCCAGAAACTAGGATGGGTGGCCCTGTGGCGGGGGAAGAAGTCCAGGGCGCCCCAAACACCTGGAGGCGCCTGTGCAGCTCCCCTCGTCCAGGCAGGGCCGCCCCAGGCTGGTTCCCACTTGTGGTCTGAGGGCACCCACTGCTCGGAGGAGCAACCCGTGGGTGTGGCTGGGAGGCTCCTGCCTGGCGCTGCTGAGCTTTGGAGTGCCCCGGATTCCCAGGGTGGTGCCCGCCCGGCCCAGCGCTCCTCGGAGGACTCTGGGATTCCGTGGAAGGTTGTAGCACAGCACGTGGTGAGTGCCCCTGGGGACGCTTTAAGAACCCGGGATGGCAGATCCAAGGCGTGACCGCCTGCTGCCACAGGACCCGGTCCTCCCTCCATCTCTCCGCCCTGTGGCCTGGCACTGCCTCCACCCACCGCACCCGAGGTCTGTCCACCAGAGGGCAGTGCCTCTTAGCCCTTCGCAGCCCTTCGCAGCGGCCTGGTGGAGAATCGGGACCGCTTCAGGGGGATTGGCCCTAGGCTGGGGAAGGGGTCGCCAGCTGAAATCCAGGACACACAGTTAGATCTGAGTTTCAGTTAAACAGCAAATAACACTTTTTAGTATAAGTACATCCCGATATTATATGGGACATGTTTGTGCTAAATATTCTTCCTTGCCCACCTGAAGTGCAGATCCCACCTGGAGCCTGGGTTTCTGTTTGCGACATCTGGCAACCCCGCCAGGGGCAGCACAGGTGACCTGCAGGCCCTCCGGGGCGCTCCCAGGAGCAGGCAGACAGGAGCCTGTCCCAGGCTCGCAGGGATGGCCAAGTCAGCCACACCTGCCGGAGGCAATGACTCAGGTGGGCGGTGACTCAGACGGGCGCGGCCGGGTGGGGAGGGTGGGAGCTGGGGGCTGAGCTGCTGGACCTTACCCCTCACCTCTCACCCAGAGGCAGGAGGGCCTGACCCAGTCACCGGACCAGAACTCAGAGCTCCTGTGCTGAGGCCATGGGGTGGTGAGGGGTATGGTTCGGGCCAAAGGCCGTAGCCCTTCGTCCTCTGCTCTGGAAGGCAAGGTTGCAGGTGTAGTGTTGCTGGCACCCTCTAGACTTGTGCAGTGCACAACCTGCACAGCTGGGCTGGGCATCTGCAGCTCCTCCAGCTCCCCCCTTACCCAGGTCCTGCCCTCATCGCTCCCTGCCTACCATGTGCCTGCTCTCCCTGTGGTCTCTGGACTCCTGCTGGAGTCTCCTTGATTACATTTAAGTCGCAGCTCCACCTGGAATTTAACTTGGGTGCAGACACCCCACCCTGTTGGGATGGAAAAGAAGAAAATGGAGAGTGTCTCCGGCCGGGCCAAGGGCAGGTCACCACAGCCTCGTGTCGGCAGAGGGTGGCCAGGTTCCTGGTGTCACGACGAGCGCGGGAAGCAGCAAAGGCAGAGACTCACCGAACAGGAAGTCACTCCCGAACCGGCGCGGGCTGCGCACGAGGCTCGGGAACCCTGTTTGTTACAGAACCTTCCGCGGTTTAAACACGATCTGGTGTCTGCCCTCTGTAAATGGAGACGCTCTTTCCTGTCGCAGCCGACGTGTTTCCATTTCATTCTGCTTTGGGAAGTAGGTGTGAATCGGCCTCAGGTTCCCGGTCTCCCGACCCTCTCCTCCTGCCTCACTGGGGCCCAGTCATCAGGGAGGATTCCGCCCTCCTTCACTCATTCAGTCGCTCACCAAAGACCCGTGGGGGGCCCGTCATGGGCCAGAGAGCAGAGAAGAGGGCGCTCGAAGCAAACCGATGGGTGGGCGGTCGGGTGAGGAGGGAAGGCGCCTGCCTCTGCCCACAGCAGTCCAGGCCTGGCAGGGCCCCGGGACACAGGCCCCCGCCTCACATGGCGGCACAGGTCTCACGGCCCAGGCCTGGCTCGGAGGAGGATGTGGATGCCAGGCCCACCGGGGGCTCCCTGGACTCCCTGGAAACTGTGCACCCCTGGGGTGACCCTGGAGGTGCGACTGTAATCCTGAGAGGGACCCGGCGCTGGGAGCCCCTGCAGGCGCCAGACAAGGCAGTCCCTCGGACATTTCACCAAAGGAAACTGGGGCCTCGCCTGGGACCCCACGGCCCTTCCTTGAGGTCTTGCTGTTTCTCTCATTTGGTGGAAGAGGGGACTGTGGCCGTCAGAGGAGATGGGACCTGCCCAGGTCACGGCCTGTGGCACTCAGGCCTCGGCTCCGACCGCAGTGCGGAGCCCCTGACCCCCAGCCTCCACCTCCTCTTGCCAGGAGGATGATCTTGAGGAAAGGTGAAATCACTTCTGAAACTGGGGGGCGGGTCTCCGCCCCCTGTAGGGTGTGCTAACACTTGGGCAGGTGCTACCAGAGGCCCTTCCCACCACGTCAAGGGCAGGGTGCGGGACCAGAGCCGATGCCACCCTGAGGCCACCCTGCCAGGGCCGTAGGAGCCAGGCCCCGGGCACCACCGTCGGTGGGGAAACAGGCACTCAAGAAGTATTCAGGGGAAGGGTGAAAGGGGGGCCAACTGCAGCCCAGCCCCTCCCCCTCCCTCGGCCTGCTGGAGTTGAGGCCTTGGCTCCTCTGCCCCAGTGGGATCAGCTACTCCAAGCCCCGCTGGTGGTCAGAGGCCCTGAGGGGGTCAGGGAGCAGAGCCTGCCGGGGCGGGTGGGGTGGCCTTGGTGGAGGTGGGGGCTCCTGAACCGCTCATTCTCAGGGGCACTTGCCTCCCTCCTGTGCCTCAGGCAAGATGTAAGAGGAGGGGCTTGGAGGGCCTGAGCCTGATGGACTCCGCCCTCTGCAGTGAGTGGAGGGGTGGGGGAGTGGGGGACGGAGTGAGGGGGACGCGGAGGGGAGAGGCCAAGGCTGGGTGTTCGTCCCGTCCCTGCCCTGCTGAGGCTGGCCTCCTGAGCCTCGTCCCACTGAATCATCACACGCCCCCCCTGCACGGAAGGGAAACTGAGGCCTAGAGAGGTAGGACTGATCCAAAGTCACCCAGGGTCTGCTGGCAGGGCTGGGCTGCCTGGCCCAGCCCTGGGCTCTTCACCCAGCACCACAGCCCTCTCTCGGGCTGGGACCCAGGCACACCCGTCCTCTGGGCCTCCAGTGTGAGCTCTGGCTGGGGAAGTGTCAGGGACAGTGTCAGAGGCCGGAGCTCTGCGTCTGCTCTGATGCTTCCTGCCACAGAGGCCGCCTTGCCCCGGAGCCCACCTTGGCCTGGCTCCCTGCTCCTCAGATGCGCCACTCAGACCTGCCCGTCCCGGGTGGGAGAGGCCGTGCACAGGGCACAGCTGCTCTGGGCAGGGAAGGGCTACTGCAGCGTGGGCCTGCCCACAGTCTCAGCCCTGCCTGGGCTTCCCTCCTCCCTTCTGTCTCCCGATGCCTCTTGGCCCCACTGTCCTCTCTGCATCTACCTCTGTTCTCTGACTCCCAGCCCAGACATCTTCCTGGCAGGAGAAGGACCCTGTGGGGTGCACTCTGCCCCTCACCCCAACCCCGGCCTGCGACCTAAGAGCTCCGGTCACATCCAAAGGCGTGACCTCTGTTGGCTCCCGCGTCTGGGGCCACATGTCCCCAGGTCCCACGTGCCTTGGCCTGCACCCCTCGGGGCCTCCCTTGCCCTCCCTGACTCCTTGGGGAGTGTGTGGACCGCTCCGCCTGCTGCAGAGGCCCCGGGCAGCCAGCCCAGAGGGCTCACCTCATCTATTTTTAAGCACAAGCCCATGAAAGATTCACAGGCTGCTTTATTTACAGGTGGTGGGAATGGCATTGCGCCCAGCACACCCATCAGGAGGCCGGACAACCTGTCGGCCCAGGCACGCTCTGCCCAAGAGCCCCAGGCATGCCCCGCCTGGACTCAGCTACTGCCAGCCGCTCTTCGCAGGCTGAGGTCCCGGCACGGCCCACCCTCCCCGTCCTGCCCCCAGCCCGGCTCTGAGGTCCTCCCCGGAAGGAGGGAGCCCCTGAAGGGCTCCTCCTGGGTGCTTTGGCCCGGAAGCTGCTTCCTCTCACACACCAGGCACAGCAGGCGTCGCGTCTCCCCTTTAAGGATGAGGAAATCGAGGCTCTGGTGCCTTGGCTAACTCAGAGTCTGAAGCCAGATGGACCGGACTTCAAAGCCTGGCTGCCCTGCCCTAGCCCGGGCACGCTGTGCCCGAGAGCCCCAGAGCTGGCTTCATCTCTGCTTCCTGGAATTGGAGAGGCCTGGCCATCCCTCCGTCCTCACCTGCTCCCCGGGCTGTGGGCTTCCCAGGCCTCAGGAGCCGGGGCCAGCTCAGCTCTCACTGTCACCTGGTGTCATGTGCTGTCTGGCCGGGTCTCAGCACATGCCGAGGGGGACGCTCAGCTGTCCTTGGGCGGGTACAGCCACACGGCTACCACCAGCCCAGCACACCCTGGCCCTGGGAGCTGAGGCCATCTCAAGGGACAGACGGGGCGCTGGCCATCCCTACACAGCAAAACCAGGTTGCCCACACACTTGGGGCAAACCGAGCAGAGCCCAGGCCGCCCCTCCCTGAGTGAGAAGCACTCATTTTAGAGAAAATCTCTTTTCTAGGCCAGGTGCGGTGGCTCAGGCCTGTAATCCCACGACTTTGGGAGGCTGAGGTGGGTGGATCACCTGAGGTTGGGAGTTCAAGACCAGCCTGATCAACATGGAAAAACTCCGTCTCTACTAAAAATACAGAATTAGCCAGGTGTGATGGCACATGCCTGTAGCCCCAGCTACTCGGGAGGCTGAGGCAGGAGAATTGCTTGAAGCCGGGAGACGGAGGTTGTCATGAGCCAAGATCGAGCCATGGCACTCCAGCCTGGGCAACGAGAGCAAAACTCCATCTCAAAACAAAAAAACAAAACCCAAAATTAGCCAGGTGTGGTGGCGCGCACCTGTAATCCCAACTACTCAAGAGGCTGAGGCAGGAGAATCACTTGACCCCCGGGGGCGGACGTTGCAGTGAGCCAAGATCGCATCACTGCACTCCAGCCTGGGTGACAGAGCGAAACTCTATCTCAAAAAAAAGAAAAAAGAAAGAAGATCTCTTTTCTTGCTGTCTCTGCCAGCCTATAAGATTCTCTGTAGTTTTAGTTCTAGAAACAGAATGTGTTAGTGTCCCAAATGCGGCGCTGTATTAGAATGCCAAATGCTTCCTCACCACTCCCTGGGTCCCCAGCCCTCCTCCTCTCGGATCTTGTCGGAGGAAAAGTGTTTCTCTCAACCCTTCCGCAAGGCTTGGAGAAGAGGGGAGGAGGTGAAACGGGGTCACAGCCTCTTCAGGAGAGCAGTGGGAAAACCCCACGTTGTCTGAGGAGGCAGCAGGTCACCTGAGTGCTGCTCCCGTCAGCCCCGGCAGGAGCCTTCCGGGTTCAGAGTCAGCCTTTTTCTTCTGTACTGTCCCGGCCGCTAGTGCTCCCTCCATAAAATGGGGATGGATTTGCTGCTACAAGAAGTATGTGCTGAGCACCTACTACGTGCCACGCACTGGCCTGAGTGCTGGTCACACGTGGTGCACAAAACAGACGAGCCCCCATGGGCTCCATTCCCAGGGGGAGGAGAGGAGGGAGAGGCGCCCAACACACACACCGTCCCCTGGGGGGTGCGGGAAGAATGTGTGGAGGGGCAGGAAGATAGCAGCCATCCCAGACAGGGCGGTGGGCGGGGAGGCAAAGGAGAAGAAGAGGGCTGGCACGTAAAGCCCCCTGGACAGGCCTGAGGGTGGCGAGGAGTGGATTCCACGGTGGGGGCACAACCTGCTAGGGACCTGGGTGCACAGAGCCTCCAGCTGAAGGTGCTGGGAAGCCCCACTCCTCCAGGAAGTCCACCTGGGACCCCAGCCCACACCCCCACACCTCCCATTCCTGGCAGTGACATCTGCCCAAGAAGCTGAAAATCCCACAGCTGTTGGCAGCCGCCTTTCAGCCTCCTGTGCATAGCAGTGGGGCTCTCAGGCCTCCTGGCTTGGGAGTGCACAGCTCCTGCTCCAAGAGTGGAAAGAGTCAAGACAGGCTGTCCACACTGATTCCAGATGAAGCCCAAATGGACCTGGAAGGAGACTGGCTGGAGAATGCGCCAGGTTTCACTGTAAGATACCCACAGGCCTAAGGCAAAAAGATGCGTCTGCACTTTCAAGAAAAGCTGGGACCGCCTGGGCGGGGGCTGCTGAGCGCCGGCTGTGAGACTCCGGTCCTCCAGGCCTGCAGTTCCCCATTCATCTGAAGAGCGTTTCTGTATTTGTCTCAGCACAGTTTGGGGAGCGGTTATAATATTCAGTGAAATGTTTTAGGAGCAGGTCAACTCTGCAGCTGAAAAAAGAGGGGCTGTAATTCCCTGCTGAGCCCTTAGAGCACAGAGCGGCCGGCACCACAGAAATTACAGTGAACCCAAGAGTCCCCAGGAGGGACCCCAGGAAGCTGCTTTTCTTTCTTTTTTGAGACAGTCTCGCTCTGTCGCCCAGGCTGCAGTGCAGTGGCGTGATCTCGGCTCACTGCAACCTCTGCCTCCCTGGTTCAAGCGATTCTCTTGCCTCAGCCTCCCGAGTAGTTGGGATTACAGGCACCTGCCACGATGCCTGGCTAATTTTTGTATTTTTAATAGAGACAGAGTTTCACCATGTTGGCCAGGCTGATCTTGAACTCCTGACCTCATGATCTGCCTGCCTTTGCCTCCCAAAGTGCTGAGATTACGGGCTGAGCCACCTCAACGGCCGGAAACTGGTTTTCAATCTCCATCTGCTCCCTGGGGCAGGACGTCTGGGGTGGGGAGGGTGGGAGGGGGCTGCCACCCTTGTCCCAGTGGCACCAGCTGCACCTCGACCTGCCACGCTGGCGGCACTGCCAAGCAGATAGGAACGCAGCCGCCTGACACCCACCTCGCTTGCCCCTGCAGCGTCCCTGGTGACAGGGTGGGGCGCCCCAGCCCCACCCAGAAATACGCCCCAAGCTTCTCCCCACACTGGCCTGAGGGCAGCCTAAGAGCCAGGCCTTGGGCCAGGTGGCCACTGGTCACTCGGGTGCGGTTCGAGGGCCCCTTTGCTTGGCCACCTGGTCGTGTCCCTGCCGCCTTGACTCCCTTGGGGAGATGTGGTTCTGGGCGCAGGAGCCTGTGGCGGCCCTGGCGGCGGGGGAGGGGGCACCGGGCTGGGCGGGAGGCCCAGACTGCGGGGGCAGCGCCAGAGCCCCAGCAAACCGGGAAGCCGGGGCGGGGGGGGGTGGGTACCCTGGGACCGGGAGGGTGGGGAGCAGGGCGCTAGAGTCTAGGTGACATGGGGGTGGGCTGTGGTAGGGAGCGTGGCGGGGTAAGCCAGGGACCCAGGGCGGGGCTGGAGTCGCGAGGTGCGGTGGTTGGGGGAGTCGCGGGGTGGGGCCGTGGCAGGGCGGGGCTGGCGGGGACTGTGGCGGGAGAGGGGCGGGGAGGGGGGACCGTGGAGCGGGGCGCGGGGGAGACCATGGCTGAGCATGGTGGGTAGACCGTGGCGGGGCGGGGCTGGGAGTACCGTTGCAGGGGGACTGGGGGGACCAGGGCGGAGCGTTGTGGGGGGACCGGGCAGGATGGGGCGTTGTGGGGGAAACCGGGGCTGGGCTGGCGGGTATCAGGACAGGGGGAAACCGGGGTAGGACGATGTGGGGGTACCGGGGCGGGGCATTGTGGGGGGACAGGGAGGGGCTGGGGGTACTGGGACGGGGTTATGGGGTACCGGGGTGGGGCAGGGCGGGGCGGGGCGTTGTTGGGGGACAGGGCGGGGAGGGGGACCGGGGCGGGGTTGTGGGGGGACCGGGGCGGGGCAGGGCGGGGTCTAGTGGGGGGACTGGGGCGGGGCGCCGCACCTCGCCCTTCCCTGCCGCGCGCTCCTCTCCCCACCCCGCCCCGCCCCGCCCCGCCGCCCTCGCCATAAGGGCCCGGGGAGGAGCGCGCGGGGAGGAGGCCGCGGCAGGTCCGGCCGCGGGAGCCGGAGGGAGCGGGTCGCGCCGTCGGGCGCGGGGCGGGCCATGGAGCTGTGGCCGTGCGTGGCCGCGGCGCTGCTGGGGCTGCTGCTGCTGGTGCAGCTGAGCCGCGCGGCCGAGTTCTACGCCAAGGTCGCCCTGTACTGCGCGCTGTGCTTCGCGGCGTCCGCCGTGGCCTCGCTCGTCTGCCTGCTGCGCCACGGCGGCCGGACGGTGGAGAACATGAGGCAAGGCCGGGGCGTCGCGCGGGGGGGCCGGGCCGGGAGCCGCTTCCGCTTCCCTAACTTTCTTCTGCGTCTCCCTCCTTCCTGCCCCGCCCGGCCCGCCCCGCTCCGGGGCTCCGGGAGAGCGCGCCTGGGCAGGCGGCGGGCGCCGGAGGGGGTCCCGAGCCAGGGGGGCCCGGAGCCGGCGTCACAGTGCCCCGCTCGTCCCCGCGCCCTGGCCCCGGGCGTCTACACCGCGTCCCTGCAGCGCGGCGTGGGGTGCCGGGGACGGAGCGGCTGTCCGAGAGAAAGGGGGGCCGGGCCGCGCTGGGAGAGGCTTCCGGAGCGGGGAAACCGAGACCGGGGCGGCGGGGACTTGCCCCAGGGCCGTTGATGGGGCGCGCGGCGGCATGGGGCGCCCCTCGTCCTCCCTCCGCCGCCCTCCTGCCCGTCCGCCCGGTGATGGGCGCACCTGTGGGGCTGGCTCCCTTTTCCCTTCCCTTCCTCTTCGCAGGGAGGTAGGGGACCCGGAAGGGACCTGCTTCCGTGCTGGGGAGCGCCCGCTGGCCTCCAGCTCCGGGGTTCAGCTTCTAAGCGAAGTAAAGGGTTAAGACTGAGGTTTGACGGGGCTGCAATGTTCCCCTGGACGCCTCCCAGAAGGTGGGAGATTGGCTTCGCCAGGCTGGCGATGGGGGCCAGAGGTCAGGCTGGGCTGCCTGGCTGCTCCTGGGTAGGGTGGCTGCCAGAGAAGGCCCCTGCCTGCCCCCTCCCTGTTAGCCAGTCCCCAGGGCTGTTGCTACATTTCTCTCTGCCCTGTTTGGACTGCCCAGCCGGTGGCTTTTGCAATGGCCTGTAAGGGGGTGCGGGGGGGCAGTGTGGCTCCAGAGGCCCCGTTTTCCGTGGTTCCAGGGGCAGTGGTTGAGGGGTTGCTGGCTCCCCGCTGAAGCCATCCTTGCCAGTCCTGGGAGGGCGCTGAGGCTGCTGGAAAGGGTCTACGTTCATGGAGAAGAAGGACCCTGGGGCTGAGGGTGGGCGTGGAGAGTCTGAGAAGGGCCTGGTGGCTGCTCAGCCGGACGTGTGGTGACCGGTGTGACGCAGCCAAGTGGCCCCGCCGGGTTCCGCTGAGCGCACACTCCAGGGCTGGCCCAGGTGGTGACTGGGGCTAACGTCCCCAGTGTAAAGCCCTTCAGGGAGGACGCAGTTTCCAGAACTGGGAGTTCCTGGGGGCTGGGCTCAGGGCACCTGTGCTGGAATCTCTGAAGGCCTCTCCTGCAGTTCTGGCCCTGGGATCCCTGCAGGCAGGGGTCTCTGTGAGCGGCCCCTACTCAGCTCCTGGCATGCTTCAGAGTAGCAGCGAGGGTGCAGCTTTCCCAACCGAGGAGGGTCCAGTCTGTGGGTTCCTTGTGGGGCTGCCCCCCAGCCCGAGGAAATGGCATGTCTGGTTTTGACGCCAGCAGGGCATCCTGGGTCGAGCGTGTGCTAGGGTGTGGGCAGGAGACAGGACCCTGTGCTTTCAGCAGAAGTAATGGGGTGCCTGACTTAGCGGATGCTGGAGCGAACCCCACTATGGAGCCAGGCCACAGCCATGAGCCTTTTCAGAGGCAGCCTCCGTGTGTAAAAGCTGCTTCCCAGGGACCAAATCACAGTTCACCTGCTGCGCTTTCTGTGGACCTGGCCAGTTGGGCTGGCCCTTCGGCCCCACTTGACCCAGTCCCCATCTCAGCCTGGAGATTGCGGCTAACCAGGGCGTCCTCGGGACCTGGGGCTTCTGATGGTGCTTGGATGGGCCCTTCCTGCTGCCCTCACCTCTCAGGGCAGCCCCCAGGCTCAGGCCTGCAGAGTAGCGGCTTCCGGGACCCTGGTTGGTAACAGCAGGTGCTTCGTTCCTGCTTTGGTCCCGAAGAGAAGGGAGGGCCGGAGGGCAAGGCGGCCTGGAGGGGAGGCCTGGGCTCCACGGCTACCTTCTGCCACACCTCTGTGCCCACTCCCCAGGCCCTAGGGTCCCTGATGACTCCCCAGACTCCCAGCAGTGGCTTAGAGCTGGCTGTTGTGAGCCTAAGGTTCCCTCCGTGGGGGCCATCGGGAGGGGTGAGGAAGGTGGATGATGAGGAGGCGCTTTGTCACTCCAGGGAAGGGACCCGGGGGCATGGAGAGAGGGAGGGGATACTCAGCATCCGTTCCTGCTGTGTGCCACGGGAGCCTCCAGCCTCGGGAACAGGGATTCGCATGTGCTCCGTGTTACAAATGAGGAGACGGATGCTGAGATAAGCACCTTGAAGCTGGGGTGGGGTCCCCCAGCCAGGACGGGGTGGAATCGGGGTCAGAACCCGCTGACAGTGACTCTGGAGCACCTGCTTTTCCCTTCTCCTCTGTGCTCAGTGCAGCCCTCGGGGCATAGGGGCAGCCCTGGGGCAGGCCAAGCTCGGGGAGTGAGGGCAGCTCCGTCTTCCCCTGAGCAATGGCTGCCTGGCTGAGGCCCAGCCCCTCCCCACGGGGTTCCAGGCGGCCCCCAAGGAGACCTCTGCGTCTGCACTGGCGTCCGGAGTGTGTCAGGGACAGTGATGGGAATAGATCAGCTGAGGCAGCCTCCTTCCCACTGTGCTCGGGGTGAGACCACGGATCCCTTCCAGGCAGGACTGCCTCCACGGAACCCCCAAGCCCTTCCCCCAGCTGTGTGCACAGCAGAGCTGCGGGCACCTTTCCTCCCCTGGGGCTGATGGTACATCCATTCGGCAGAGGAAGGCAAAGCCCAGAGCAGCGCTGGGGCCTACAGCTGGGTTCGGCCACAGGACAGAAAACCCTAAGGACGGCAGCTTCCTCCACAGAGATGTTTCCTGCTTCATGCAGTGAAGACCAGCTGGCACCGTAGGAAACAGCAGTGTCCGGCTCCTTTGACCTGTGTTCCCACCATTTTCAGGGTCCCAGAGAGGAAAGGGGTGCCCTTCCCCTTAAGGATGCTCCCCAGATTGAACCCCATGCTCTGCTGGTATCCGAAGGCCAGGATCTAGTGGTTGCGACAGCTCCCGGCTGCAGGGCAGGCTCCTGTCCCACGGGGCACGGGCCCACACCACAGCGCAGTGCGCAGAAAACTCGCAGGGACTAGTGATGTTGGCCAAGGTTTGAACCCAGAATGGCTGGCCCGTTTGAGGTCTCAGGTCCCCTGACACATGCCTGGTGGGGACACTGTGCCATCAGGGGGCCCTGTGTCACTGCAGCACTGGGATCTTAGTCCCAAGGGAGGTTGTGACCTTGATTCTCCAGACCTCTCCAGGCCCAGAGATTGGAGCTGTCCTGAATGAGGGGTGGGGGGCTTCTTGGGCCCCCCTCTTCCAGCCCACCACACCTGCGCTCCCGAATGCCCCCTTTGAGGACTCACAAGGACTCCCCACATCCAGGTGTTTGCATAGGTGGACCCCCCACCCCTCTGGCCCTGTCCCGCCTTGTGCTCCAGTTCCAAAGACCCTTGTTGGGAAACGCCAGGTGTCTTGCTGGGGCCCCTGTCTCCGGAGCACTCTTGGTGGCTCTGTGTGGCCCCACTGAGCCCCGGGGCCTGCCCTGAATGAGCTCACTCAGCTGGGATGGGCAAGTCCTGGCCCAGAGAGCTGCTTGGGTCTCCTGGGAGTGTCCCAGTCCAGGACCAGGGCAAGGGTCAGCGAGTGGCCTGGGCCCTGACCTTGAACTACCTCCCAGCTGCCTGAAGCAGGTGCTGGAGGGACTGGGAGCTTGGGCACGTTGAGGGGCCTTTCGCTTTGATTTACTTTAGATTTTTTTTATGAGACAAGGTATCACTCTGTTGCCCAGGTTGGTCTCAAACTACTGGGCTCAAGTGATCTGCCTGCCGTGGCCTCCCAAAGCACTGGGGTCACGGGCGTGAGCCTCCACTCCCGGCCCCGGCCCATCGTGGCTCTTTTCCTCACCACAGTCACTGTTGGTGGAGGCCCCGCCCTGGCCCGAGGTTGTCCCGGCCTCCTAGAGTGTAACCCGCGCACCCTTCCAGATGAGCCTGGGGAGGGAAGAAGGGAAGCAGCTTCCGAATCCCTGTCTGTCCGGTCCAGAGCCTGAGCTTGGGAGTAGCCCAGGTGTCCTGGGGCCGGGCTCAGGCAGTCTGAGGAGGCTGGGCTCCTGCGGACCCCAGAGGGGGCTCTTACGGTGCTGCATTCAAGGCTGGTGGGCTCCAGTGTGAGGGCTCTGAAGGAGACCAGGGCCGGACTTGGCCGTCCCCTCGGCAGGAGCCTGCTGCTCTGATGCTGCCGAAGGGCCCGGTCTGGGCTCAGCCTTGCTTATGTCAGACACTGGGCTGCTCCCTGGGCCTCCTGCCTTGCTGGGCAAAGCTGGCACTAGTCACCCGCCTGGCAGTGGCCATCAGGGCTCGTGAGCTTCAGGCTTCAGGCTTCAGGTGACCTTGGCTTTGCCTCTGCTGGGGTGCCCTGGGGAGGCAAGGAGCCCAGGCCCTGGAGTTGGGATCTGTGTGACTGTGTCCTGGTCCAGCCCAGCGACCCCTGCCCTTTGGCTTTGCGGAAAGGGCAGGGCAGCCCTCGTCCCCCTGTGGTTGGTGACGGGGGCGGGGGGGTTTGGGCGAGGCAGGGTGTTTGGCACCGGATGGGACCTGGGCTGTGCACATTGGTGGGGGACACCTGGGGATGGCTGGTGGCTGCTCCGGCCACTTTGAGCTTCCTGCTGGGGGAGGCCGGAGCAAGCTCCCAGCCCTGCTGAGGGGCTGGGGGGCCGCTGAGCCGGGGGAGGGCGGGAGCGTCAGGTGAGCTCCTGGAGTCCTATAGGGGGTCCTCGCCACCCCGAATGACTCTGCCAGCTCAGAAGCAGGGTTCCGAGGTGGGCTCAGGCCTGTCCTGAGTTCCCTGCTGTGTGGCCTTGGGCAGGTCACTTAACTGTGCTGAACTTCTTCCTCATCTGAAGAGCGTGTAATGACTGTACCTACCCGGGGGAGGGGTCACCGTCAGAACAAAAGGCTCGAGGCTTTGTACACAGGAGGTACAGGGAGCCTCTGTGCTCGGAAGGCCGCTTTCTCTGCCTGGGTTCCTGGGGCTGTCCTCTGCCGCAGGAGCCTCTGCAGGACTTAGTTTAGGCCCTTCCTCTCTGAGAAAACACCTTTTTTTTTTTTTGAGATAAAGTCTCACTCTGTCGCCCAGGCTGGAGTGCAATGGTGCAATCTCAGCTCACTGCAACCTCTGCCTCCCGGGTTCAAGCGATTCTCCTGCCTCAGCCTCCTGAGTAACTGGGACTACAGGAATGCGCCACCACGCCCAGTGAATTTTTGGTATTTTTAGTAGAGATGGGATCTCACCTTGTTGGCCAGGCTGGTCTCAAACTCCTGACCTCAGGTGATCCACCCACCTCAGGCTCCCAAAGTGCTGGGATTACAGGCTTGAGCCACCACACCTAGCCAGGAAACGCTTTTAAAGTGAGAGTCTATACTTTCCCACCAGCTTTCAGAAAGCTCTAAACTACTTACGGACACCAGGGGAGGGAGTGCAGGGGCCCCACAGGGTGGGTGCAGGTGGCCCTTTGTCCCCCTGAGGACATCAACCTGGGCTTACTTTCCCTCAGGACATACCTTTCTCTCCCAGCCACACCGTGGTCTGCAGAGTTCTAGACCCACAGCCTCCTGCTGGCCAGCGGCAGCCTCCGTCCATCTCTCGGTCTGGCCCAAGGACCAGAGGCCGGTGGTGGGCGGCGGGACAGGGTGCCTGCTCAGCGCTGCCTGCTGGGTGGGGGTTTGTACCCGGTGCCTTTCACAGTTGAGAGAAGGATCCGTACACGATCCATCCCTTAAACAGCTGAGATACAAAAAAGAAGGAAAAGTTCTGGAGCTGGAGGTGGTGATGGCCGCAGGGCAGGGGATGCGCCTGGCACCATGGAACCGTGCACTTAGAAACGGGCGAAATGAGATGTTTGATACACAAGCAGACAGGAAAAGGGCCGGGCGCTGCGGCTCATGCTTGTAATCCCAGCACTTTGGGAGGCCGAGGTGGGCGGGTCATTTGAGGTCTAGAGTTCGAGACTTGCCTGGTCAACATGGTGAGACCCTGTCTCTACTAAAAATACAAAAATTAGCCGGGCGTGGTGGTGGGAGCCTGTCCTCCCAGCTACTTGGGAGGCTGAGGCAGGAGAATCGCTTGAACCAGGGAGGTGGAGGTTGCAGTGAGCCGAGATTACACCACTGCACTCCAGCCTGGTGACAGAGTGAGACCCTGCCTCAAAAATAAAATAAAATAAAAGATGGAACTGGCCAATGTCATACCAGAGGGAACCACTGTCCCTTTGGATGTGGCCTGAGACAATGCAGATGTTGGCTTTGGAGCTGCAGGTGTCCCTCACCTGCTGCTAGAAATGGCGCACGCGTCCTTCGCTGGAGATGTGTGGCCCTGCCCTGTTCTTTCCCTCCGCTCTAGGAGGCTGTGAAACGGACCCTAATTTACCGTCCCTCTCCCAACTGGTGGGTGTTGAGGCATTTTCCGGTTTTCCTAAATCACTGCACCCTTGAGCATCGCAGGTTTCTCACTCCAGCCGCAGGGTGGATTCCTGGAAGATCCTGAGAGGAGAGAGGCCAGGTTTTCTCAGGGCTCTGGCCGGGCCTGCCAGCCTGCCCGCCGGAAGCGTCGGTGTCTCAGCAACTCCTCGCTCTTGGCCCGTTCCCAACACCCTGGCTGGCACCTCCTCTTGTCAGGCTTTTGACTCTGTGCCGGGGGAAGGATGAGGAGTCTCTCGTTTCCGTTTGCATTTCTTGTTGGCGGCGTGACTGTCTTGCTACTTAGCAGACGTTTCCGTGCTTTCTGCATTGTGAACCTTTTGCCTCTTCCTCTCTTCTTGGGGCTTCACAGGGGTCTGGGAAGCTGGATTGTGCAGATGAGCGTGGAGACAAAACAGCCCTGAGTTCCCCTGAGTGTGCGGGAGCTGCTGGCCCCGGGCGTGCCCTCTGGGTGGCTGGGGACGTGGCTGGTGTGGCCTGGAGAGGAGGTATCCAGAGCTGGTGGAGGTGGGCAGATCTGAGGATGCCCCAGGCTTCCCGATCCAGGGACGGACGGCTGGACTCATCATCTAAATTAACCATTATGCCCTCTTGACTCAGTTTCCGCATCTGCAGCACGGGGACACGAGAGTTGCCCCATCCACCGGAGGTGGCGCTGCAGCAGATCTGGGCTCACACAGGGAAGGGCAGAGCACCAGGGCAGGGGAGGGGACGGGTTGGTGTCACATGGGAACAGACGTCGGCTGGGGAAGGTGGAGCGTTCCAGAGCCGGAGGGAGGAGATGGCTGCAGGACACCCAGTGTGCCCCGCGCCCGGGAACCGTGCGCCCAGACAAGGCCCAGGAGATACATTTTATGTTACGTGTATTTTACCACAATTTTTGTTTTTAAAAGCTGGGCGAGTTGCCTCACGCCTGTTATCCCAGCACTTTGGGAGGTCGAGGCGGGCGGATTGCTTCGAGACCAGCCTCCGGCCAACATGGTGAAACCCCGTCTCTACCAAAAATGCAAGAACTAGCCAGGTGTGGCGGCGCACGCCTGTGGTCCCAGCTAGTCGGGAGCCTGTGGGGGGAAGAGCCCAGGAGGTGGAGGCTGGAGTGAGCCGACATTGCAACCCTGCACTCCAGCCTGGGCAACGGAGCAAGACTGTTAAAACAATAACGAGAAAAAACCCCACCAGTCTGGCTTTGAGAGAAGGCCCCAGCTTTGAATGTCTGCTCTGTGGCCCAGGGCAGTTACTCAGAGTCATCTGTACAGAGCAGGGAGCATCTCCTCCGGACTGTTGGGGGATCAAATGGTGGGGGGCACTAGTCTGAGTGGGGAGGGAAGCAGAGCTGGGAGCCCCTGGTCAGCACTGGCACAGCCTTGCCCCAGCCATCCAGCCCTGCTGGGGTTCAGGGTGAGCTCAGGCCTCTGGCTCCATCCTCCCGGGCTGCCCTGGGGTGGGCAGTTGTCCCAACTGGGGTGTGCCCAGAGTTTCCTGGCAGTGCAGCAGGGCAGAGGCTTGGGGTGCTTGGAGCTGGCTAGACACTTCTGTGCCCCTTGGACATCCCTGTCCCAACCATGATAGGTTGCTTGGACGAGGCCACCTCACGTTTGCAGGTGCCCGAGGGCGGCCCCGGGGGGCTGGGCCCTACCAGAGTGGGGGCTGCTGGGGTGGGGGCTCAGGTGGGCGGGGACCCTGGCTCTGCTCCTCCTCCTGGTGTGTGACCTCAGGCGAGCCCCGAGCCCCCCGAAGCCTCTTTATGGGGAAAGGGAACCCAGCCCGGTTTTATAGGGAGTGGGTGAGATGGGTCTCGGTCTTGGCTTTTTTCTGGAAGAGGCTTGCAGAGGCCCTTGGGGAGATCTCCACTGGCACCAAAGCTTTCTCCCTGATGTGACCTTGCCTTGAGGGGCCAGTGACCTTCCCCAGGGTGTGTGGGGACCCATCTCCTCTGCAGGAGTCCAGAGGCTGCTCTCCCTGGCGCGGGTCCTTCATGGTGGGCGTGAAAGCCAGTCCCAGTGCCTTCCTGGCTGAGTCCCCTGGGGGATGGATGAGGGCTGGGTGGTCCCCGGGATGTGGATGTGGAAGTGGGCACCTTCGGACGTGCCCAGTGTCTGCATTCCAGAGGCTCTGGGATTTCCCCTGTTGCTGGGGAGATGCAGGCAGGGCAGTGGTCCAGGTGGGTGAACCGGTCTGGGACTCCGTTTGCCACAGGGGCTCCCTCGCTGGTCTCCTGCCCTGTGCCAGGAGGGCCCCTCCCCAGCTTCCTCCGCACCCCACCCCCAGGCCTTCCCGCCGAGCCTCAGCCATGGGGCCTGTGTTCACGGTGGGACCCATGTCCACTGGGGAACCCGTGTTCACGGTGGGACCCGTGTTCATGCCGGACCTCTGTTCACGGTGGGACCTGTGTTCACAGTGGGACCTGTTTTCATGCGGGACCCGTGTTCACGGTGGGACCCGTGTTCACTGCGGGACCTGTGTTCACGGTGGGACCCGTGTTCATGCCGGACCTCTGTTCACGGTGGGACCTGTGTTCACGGCGGGACCCGTGTTCACGGCGGGACCCGTGTTCACTTGGGACCCGTGTTCACTGCGGGACCTGTGTTCACGGTGGGACCCGTGTTCACTGCGGGACCTGTGTTCACGGTGGGACCCGTGTTCATGCCGGACCTCTGTTCACGGTGGGACCTGTGTTCACAGTGGGACCTGTTTTCATGCGGGACCCGTGTTCACGGTGGGACCCGTGTTCATGCCGGACCTCTGTTCACGGCGGGACCCGTGTTCACGCGGGACCCGTGTTCACTGCGAGACCCGTGTTCATGGCGGGACCCGTGTTCACGGCGGGACCCGTGTTCACTGTGAGACCCGTGTTCACTGCGGGACCCGTGTTCACGGTGGGACCCGTGTTCATTGTGAGACGTGTTCACGGTGGGACCCGTGTTCACGGTGGGACCCGTGTTCATTGTGAGACGTGTTCACGGTGGGACCCGTGTTCATTGTGAGACGTGTTCACGGTGGGACCTGTGTTCATATGGGACCCATGTTCACGGTGGGACCCGTGTTCACAGTGGGACCTGTGTTCACGCGGGACCCGTGTTCATGGTGGCCTCCCCTGCAGCATCATCAGCTGGTTCGTGCGAAGCTTCAAGTACTTGTACGGCCTCCGCTTCGAGGTGCGGGAGCAGCACAGGCTGCGGGAAGCCCGGCCCTGCGTCATCATCTCCAACCACCAGAGCATCCTGGACATGATGGGTAGGCCGGGCCTCCTCGGGGGCGGCTGCTGTGGTTTGAGCGGGGCCTGCTGAGCTGGGGCTGTGTGGGACTGGGTCCGGAGGACGAGGACGCAGAGCTGCCTGTGCCTGGGCAGGCTCAGCCTCAGTACCTCCCTCAGGGCCAGACACAGAGGCGCAGAGGCCAGACGACCTGCCCAGGTGGCCAGGGAGAAGGCACGGCACCAGGCAGGCCTGTGGGTGCTCAGCGGCCATCCTCTAGCCCATGCTCTCTCCCCTCGCCCCCCCGCTCTCTCTCTCTCTCTGTCTCCCAGGCCTCATGGAGGTCCTTCCTGAGCGCTGCGTGCAGATTGCCAAGCGGGAGCTGTTCTTCCTGGGGCCCGTGGGCCTCATCATGTACCTTGGGGGCGTCTTCTTCATCAACCGCCAGCGCTCCAGCACCGCCATGACCGTGATGGCCGACCTTGGAGAGCGCATGGTCAGGGAGAACGTGAGTGTGCGCGCCGGAGCCGGGTGGGGCTGGGGCCGGGGCCGGGGGAGGTGGGCAGCCTGTGACTTTGTTTTGGCAGAAAAAATAAGACCCCACATCATCCGTGCTCCGCAGATGGGGTCACACGCCAGCCGCTTCGAGAAGTGGGGCTCCTTAGGAGGGGAGGGAGTGCAGGTGTCTTGGGCGGCTGGGGCGTGAGGTCAGCCCGGCTCTTCTCTCCCTGCAGCTCAAAGTGTGGATCTACCCCGAGGGCACACGCAACGACAACGGGGACCTGCTGCCTTTCAAGAAGGGTGCCTTCTACTTGGCAGTCCAGGCACAGGTAGGCAGAGCCCGGCCCTCCGGGGTGGTGCATGCTGGGGAGGTGGGGTCAGGCTTAAGGCAGAAGGTGACCACCCAGCCAAGCTGAGGACCCCTGGCATGCAAGGGCCTCCTCCCACTGAGTTGGAGACAGGGCCTTCTTGCTCCTTCCTGCACCTGCCCCTGACTGGCCAGGGAGGGCAGCCCCTTGGGCCTTTTGCAGAGCCCCGAGTGACCCGCTGCCCTTGGTGGGCACCCAGTGCTTGGCCCACCAGGCTGGGCAGGTAGATGGTGGGGGGCCGGGCTGCTGGCCTCTCAGGAGTCTCCTCCTAGGCCCGTGCCTGGCTGGGTGGGGTCTCACTCAGGGCAGGGCTCTAAGCTCATTTCCCTGCACCGGCCTCCAGTGGCCCCTGGTGCTGCCCCTGTGCAAGGTGAGGCAGGGGTCCCAGCTGAGGCTGTGGGGCCTGGGGAGCCCCGGAGGTGCTGGGCTGGACAGGGTTCCTTGGGCTCCAATCACAGCCCTGCCCAGGTGCAGTGTGCACCTGCCTGGCAGCCTGGGGCTGATGTCACTTCCCTTTAGGGGCAGGGTGAGGGCTGGATGGGCCCTGGGAGACGAGAGGGGAGACCAGCGGCTGTGATGGGTGTGGTTGGGTGGCAGCAACACAGCTTCAGCCAGGAGACCTGAAGCTTTTCTGTCCCCACTCCCAGTCCCCAGCCTGCCTGCTGGCCCCCTGGAGGTTCCCTGGCTGCCTCGGGTTAATGATCACCCTAAGTGCCCTTGGATCTGACCCTGGTGACTTCCAGGAACACCAGCAGGCCCCACCCCTCCCCTGGCTAGTGCCGCCTCCCTCCCCTGCCTCCTCGGATGGGAGAGGACTGGGAGGGAGGCGTGGGTGGGAGGAGCGCCATAACCTCCTGCTAAACCGGACAGGGCCCTGCCCCCAGTCTAGGAGGGCTTCCTGGAGGACGTGAGTGAAGATTTGCAGGATGAGCTTATGAAACTCTGGGCCAACCAGAGCAGGACAGGGGTCCCAGGTCCCAGGGGCAGGACAGCCACAGGGACCCACGGCAGTGGCCAAGGCAGGGGCGGGTGGGCCACAGGGCAGGGCTCCACGACCGCCTGGAACCTGGGGTGTGTCCGGCCCATCCCCAGGGCTGCTTCAGCCGTACTTCTTTCTGCCTGCCCGCAGGTACCCATCGTCCCTGTGGTGTACTCCTCCTTATCCTCCTTCTACGACACCAAGAAGAAGCTCTTCACCTCAGGTACCCACACGTGTGCGTCTGGGCTGCGGCTCTGCCTGACCCTTGGGTCATGGGCCCTGGGCCCTCACAGTTCCCATCATGTGTCGGATGAGTGACTCAGGCTGGAGTTCCAGCTGTGGGCTTCATGGCCTCGGGGCAGTCACTCTACCCCGTGGTCCAGTGAGATGGGTGGTGCTGGGGCCGTTTTTTGGATGAGGAAACTGACGCTGCAGGAGGGTAGCCTGGGTGCCTGAGCTCACCCGAATGGACTCCAGCTGTGCAAACAGCCTGGGGCCTTGAGGCGGCCTCTTAACCCATGTGTCCAGGCTGATGCCCACAAGGGGCAGACGGAACCCAGGGGCACCGGTGAGGGGCTCAGGGCCTCTGCTCCTTCTGGCCAGTTCCCAGCATGTGGCACCTGGTGCCCAGGCGGGATGATGAGGTGTGAGTTGGAGAGCAGTCGGGGAGCCTAGCTCCGTCACCCACAGCCCCTCTCCCTGTACGGGAGGCAGAGGCCAGGCGGTGAGGCCGGGCTGGTCAGGAAGGGGGCAGATGGGGGCAGTGACGGGAGTGCAGGCTTGCCGAAGCTGTGTGGAGGCCAGCCAGCCCTGGGTTTACTGCACCAACGTTATGGCAATTAACATAAACCCACCCAGGTTAGGAATTCCAGTGCAAGAGCCCAGCTCAGGGCTTCCCAGGGAGGGGGCCTGGGGGGCTGGGGGAGGTGAGGCCAGGGCAGGGCTGAGGCGGGCCTCAGCTCCCCAGTCCACTGATGTCTGGTTCCCCCGCCCTCCCCCACCCCAGGAACAGTCACGGTGCAGGTGCTAGAAGCCGTCCCCACCCTCGGCCTCACCGAGGCGGACGTCCCCGCGCTCGTGGACACCTGTCACCGGGCCATGAGGACCACCTTCCTCCACATCTCCAAGAACCCCCAGGAGAACGGGGCCACCGAGGGGCCCGGCGTGCAGCCGGCCCAGTAGCCCAGACCACGGCAGGGCACGATCTGGGGAGGGCAGGCGGGAAGCCGGTGGCTGGAGGATGGGCCGAGGGGTCCCCCACCCAGTCTTGCAAACATCACTGTGGCTGGCTCCCCGGCTCTCATTTGGGCCTTGGAAGCAGGAAGCCCCTTTTGTCACTGGCCTCAGACACGGGCCCCTGGCGTCCCCTGAGAGGGGTCAACCAGACCGTCCCCAAGCTCAGAGGGCAGGGACTCGCCTCCTGGTGCCTCTGGAACGATGAGGATGAGGCCTGAGGCTGTGGCCTGCAGGTGGGCTGAGCCACAGGACCCGGGATGGCTCAGGAGCAGAGGGGAGAACCCCGAGGTGAAACACCCATTGCCAGGCCCTCTGCTCTGGCGCCTGGGACCCACCAGGATATGGTCGGGCTCCAGGGTCCCGCCCACAGCCTGCATCAGGCTCTCAGGGAGAGGACGGGCCGGGAGGTTGGGGAGTCTCAGACTCAGACACCCAGGACCACAGGGAACCAGGAAGCAGGGCCTGCCCGCCTGCTGGCCTGGAGGACTCTGTGGGGCCAGCATTGTACTCCGTTGCTGTTTTGTTATAAACAAACTCTTGGAAGTGTCGGGGTAGCGGTGGTCACTCACGGAGGGCAGGGTGACCAGGGCGGTGGAGCCTGGTGGTGTGTCTTCCCAGCCGCCCTCCCTGTGGGCCTAGGGTGGAGGCGCTGCCACCCACCAGAAGTGGGCCCGCATCACCCTACAATGCTTCCATTGATGGGGAGTGTCGCCCGAGGGGCAGGCGTGCCAGGATCCTCAGGGCACTGGGAAGGAGGCCAGAGGTTTGCTCTTTGGGCTCTGGTTGGGGCCAACACGTCCCCAGGACAAAGCTCTCCATAGACTCACAGAAGCCACCTGCCCACCCCATGATTTCCCACCCCACCTGTCCCCATTTGCTGGCTGGCACCTGGCCCTCAGTGCATCCACAACACAGCAGCTCACATTTCATCTTTATTCCTCAGGGGGTCAGGTGGCAGACCCCACCGAGGCCCCACCCAGCCTCCCGGCTCCCATGCCACGGGTCCCAGGCCCTGGCAGAGAGCTCGTGAGCTCGTACCTTCCCTCAGCTGAGGGGCCACCAGGCCCTGGGATGCCACTGGGGTGGCTGGGGTGGATTCACACAGAGGACCCCAGCCCACCCATGCCAGAACCCTGGGAGCCTCCTGATGAAGAGGGGGAGGAGGAGGAGGGCTTCTCCAGACTTCTGCTCAGTCACCCTGAAGTGGTGACCGCAGCATGTTGGGCAGGGGCAGGGGCTGCAGGGCAGGGGAGGGGCTCAGTCCAGCTGGGGGCGCGGGTGTCACGAGTCCTTCTTGCAGGAGCCTAGGGTGGGATGACACTAAGGTTAGAGGTCAGTGCTCCCCACAGCCTCCCCACCCAGCCAGATCTGACCCCCACCCCCCGCTGGGGAGGAGGGCTCTGGAGGGGGGCCACTCACAGGAGCCCAGCTGCTCCTCCAGGAAGGAGATCTGCTCGCTCAGGGAGTCTATGCGGCCCAGCTGCTGGAAGGAGTGCACCAGGAGACTGCCGGGGTCCGGGAGCCCCAGCTCCAGCGCCTGCGAGGCCAGGCTGTGCAGTGGGGCCAGCACCAGCTGCAGCTTCTGCGGGTGCGGAAGGGCGGTGACCCCAGGCCAGCCCTGCCTTCCGCCCCCCAGGGTTGAGGGAGGATCCCTGGGAAGGACTCCACCGCCCCAGCCCCAGCCCCCCGGCAGGGCTCTGAGCAGCCACTAGAGGAAGAACCCGCGGCAGGGCTCTGGGCGGCCACGAGAGGGAGCTGCTGTGCCGGAAGAGCCCATGGCAGGGGGAGTGCCTGGGGCATCAGACTGGCCAGGCGGTCCCAGCCTTGGGGTCGCCGGTAGGAGAACTAGGGGGACAGCTGGACTAGCGGCCAGTGGGAAGGCTGGCGAGAGCTCTTTGTCCTGGTGGGGGCAAAGGTGGTGGTGGTGGGGCCAGGTCTACATCTAGGCTCTGCATGTAGTCTCGGGGGCTGCCAAGCTTGGGTCCTCTAGCCCTGGGGGGTCCCGGCCAGTGTCCAGCTTCCTCTGCCTGGCATGGATCCAGGCCACGGCCCCCTCGGCTGTCAGCAGCAAGGAAGCTGCCTCCCCGGGGCCAGGACCTCTTCAGACCACCCCCAGCCACCCGTGGGTCGAGGTCCCCGGAGGCTACAAAGCCTGTACCCTGGCCTGGGCCTCTCTCTGCTGTGGCGAGGACCTGCCCCACCCCAGGCCTCACCTCCTCCAGCAGGTCCACCCTGGATTGCAACCTCTGCACCTCCTCCTTCATCGCACTGTCCACTCCTGTGGGCAGAGCCAGGCGCTGGGTCAGGGATGGCCAGCTCCCCACCCACCCCCCAGGTTCCCTCCTGTCCCCAGGGAGAGGCAGAGCCAGAAGACTCAGGCCCAGGCCTCTGTCCGCCCCGCCGCCTGCCTGGCGCTGGCCAGAGGTCTCAAGGCCGTGCTGCCTAAGCACATCAGGGCGCGTGGCTCTGGGCAGATGCTGCTCCCTCACTGTCCCTGGGCACCAGGGTCCCGGCCGCGCTGAGGGAGGTCGGAGCTGAGGTCTCCTCGGTGCTTCGATGCGGTGCTGTGGACGGCGCATTATTACTCACGGTACGAGTTTGAAGTGTCACAGCGCGTACCAAAAGTAATAATGTCCCGTCAGCAGCAGAGGCCAGGCGTCTTCCAGAACACTTCAGTGGGGCACCGACAGGACCCCAGGACTGCGCACCTCCGCTGCCTTGGCTGAGATGAGGCTCCGTGCAGCCTGCTCCCAGTTCTTGGGAACCTATCAGTCCTCCCTCCCTGTCCTCCCTGCTGGAGAAGGAGCCCCCACCGCTTCCCACCCAGATTCCAGTGTCCCCCACCGTGCCTAACAGGGCCACAGGGCAATCTCCTGCCTGCCCACCTCCCCAGGCCAGGCACAGCCAGGGCTGAGTTTACCTGTCGGGTTGGGGGCCAGCCTGGCGGTCCCTCCCTTGGGCACACAGAATGTGCCATCTGCAGACAGGCTGTGCCCCTCCCAACACTGGCACCAGTAACTGCCAGCAGTGTTGACGCAGCGCTGGGGACAGCGGCCCCTGCCAGCACGGCATTCGTCCACATCTGCAGGAAATGGGGTGTCAGGCGGCCATACCTGCAGGAGGGGTCCCTTAACACACACCCACTCATGGGCTGGCAGTCACCCCAGGACATGCAAGGAGGTGCCCCAAGGACCCTTCCAGGGACCCCCAGGGTGGAGCCAGCCTCACCTGACTGGCAGGTGTCACCCTGCCACCCCGCTGGGCAGCGGCAGTGGCCGGGCTGGACACAGCTCCCTCCGTTCCGGCATGGCGGCTGGCATATTGCTGTGGGTGAGGGAGATGGGTCACCAGCTCGTTGGGTCCCCGGCACCCTGTGGGGGCAGCCGCTGGGCTGGAGGGTGCTCTGCAGCAGGGAGGTGCTTTGCTCAGGGGTCAAGAAAAGCCTCAGGGGCGTTGCTGGAAGTCTGGGGAAGGGTCACCCTCCTGGCTAACACCGGGCACTGACGGGTGGCCCTCACCTGCTCCGCAGGCCCCAGGGAGCCCGCTGGTCCTCTTCCAGCCAGGGCAGCATGCGTATCGAGGCCTGGCGGGGGCCAGCCCAGGGCTGTGGCGGTAGGCGGTCCTATAGATGGTTCTGTGGGGTGGGCAGGGCAGCTCAGAGGGGCATCCCGCTCCCCCTCAGCCACCTGCTGGGCATCCAGAGTCCCCTCTGAGAATGGACATGGTCACCCCAGCATCGGAGTCTTCTCCCCAAGGGATAGCACTGAGGGGTCACTGCACAAGCCACTTCCCCGCCTGGGCCTTCCGGCGCTGACCGGGACTCAAGCCACTGCTGTTGACCCAGCCATGCTCTGTGTGGAGCAAAGGCAGTGCCCAGGCCTGTGTGTGCCTCCATCTCTCCAGCCTCCTACTTGGGGGCATCCAGGCCCAGAGGCGAGGGCGTGCCTGGCCTGCAGTGGGTCCCCGCAGAGTGTGGGCCCTGGGCACTGGAGCACTCCTTACACCTCCAAGAGTCTAAATCCCAGGCCCTCCCCGAGCAGGGAGTGGAGCTCCCACACCCAGGAAGGAGGACCCTGGCTGAGGCTGAGAACCAGGGGCGTGGGCTCCTGTGTGGGCACACAGGACATTGCAGGATCTCATCTGTGCCTGTCAGGGGCCGTCACTCAGAGGCAGATGCCCAGTGGAGCTCCGTGAAGTGGGACCAGGGATGTGAGGCATCATCCCCTGTAGATTGCAGCCGGGGATGCCGGGACAGGGAGGGGCTAGTGCCCCGGAAGTGGAGGGGTGCAGACTGGATGGGCAACCCCTCTAAATATGGCGATGGCTTCAGAGGTGATGTCCTTTGGACTTGTCGGGGTAAGAACAAGGATTGGCATGTTGGAGGTGGTCGAGGAACCCCCTGGGCTCAGGCTGCCCTGGGTCACCCATCTCAGCTGGTCCTCTCACGGCTTTGGCCTCAGTTTCCCATCTTGGACCCCAGGATTCACCCCCCTACCCCCGAGAGGCTGATGTGTGGCAGCCGGGGGCGTCTTGGGGGGCTGGGGCTAGGTAGCTCGGCTCGGTGGGGCACTCACCGGTAGGTGCTGCAGGCCCGGTGCCCGTCACAGGTGGTGAGGAAGGGCTGGTACACGCGCTGCACAAAGGACTCGGAGATGGGGCCCCCGTGAGCCCCGACGGCACACACCCTGCGGCTGTGGGGAGGATGGGTTCAGCCAGGGAGTCTTGGAGCAGGACCCTCAGCCCCAGGACACAAGGATGATGGGACATGCGGCCAGGGCAGGACCCTCAGCAGGAGCCCCCTCGAGTCTCCTACAGGTGCTGAGGAAGAAGCCCTCAGGGAAGGGCTGAGGGCCCCAGGTCCCCCCACCCCAGCCCTCAGGGGCCAGGGCTTGGCTCACCCTGGCCGGTAGGCGTGCTCCATGCCACCTGCTGCCAACACCAGAAGGCATACCAGCAGAACCTCCTGAGAGCCCCACATGGCCCGTGCCTCCGGGTGGGGGGCCTTCTCCTCTGGGTGGCCTGGGGCACAGAGCACGGCCCTTCAGGCTCCCCGCAGACGCCCCACCCCCAGTCCACGGGTGCAGTCTGTGTTTGTTCCAGGAGGCCTGCCCAGCTCATCTCCACTGGAGCCTCCACCGGCGGCGCCCATGGCGGCTCCCACTCTCTCCTCCCCTGGCCCCCTCTTCCAGCTAGCTGGACCCTCACCAGCCACCAACAGCTGGGGCCACAGCCGGACAGCCGCAGGGGTGACGCCGCCCAGAGCTCTTGGTGCAGGGATCTCGTGGGTCCTGCTGGGGGTCGGGATACCCCAGGCTCCAGGAAGGATGGCTCAGCAATGGGGCCACTTTCTCCTGTCCTGCCTGGTTCCAGGGTCCTCCTCACAGCAGGGCAGGGGTGAGCCTGCACCCCAGCCTGTGCAAACGGGGTGTTCATGGGCAGAGCTGGGACCCAGCCCCACCAGGGACTTGCTGGCCTCAGCCCTTCTGGGCTTTGGTTTCTCCTCATCTGAGCGTGGAGCCGGCCCGGGGTGGATGAGCAGCCGCAGGCCAGCAGGAGCCGTTTGGGGGCGCATAGATCCTAAGACCACAAGATGGGCAGCCTTCATTTCAGCGGGGTACCTTGCATGCTGGGACATGTGTGCAATCAGCCTCCAGGGCTTTCGGGACAGTGGCCACGCCCAGTGCACCCTGGGGGTGGGGTGCAGCCCCCTAGTGTCACGGGAGCCAGAACCCAACCCCCTCCTGGCTGTGTGGCAGGAGCCGGGGGCCTGGGTGGGGCGGGGGGGCTTCCTGGGAGTATGAGAGAGCCCAGAGTTAATGGTCTGTGACAGTGCGGGGGCAGGGGATGCCGTCCTGTGTGCAGCCAGACTCTGGGGTCCCACCCAAGGGTGCTTCCCAAGGGCTGGGCAGGGTCCTTCCCAGGCGCTACAGGGCCCCCGCAGGGAAAGGTGCAGGCTGGGGTAAGGCTGCCCCTTCTCTGGGACTCAGTTTTCTCAGCCACCACTAGAATAGGGTCTCCGAGGCCCCGCCGAGGCTCTGACAGCCTGTCCTATAAAGTCACACTGTCCGAGGTCACGGAGCCTTCGCCGCTGGCCTGGCCTCACTGGGTGTGGAGCTTGACCCCACACCGGCTTCTCACCGGCTCCACCACCGCATCACCTGGTCCCAGCGGGGAGGGTGGGGGGGGTGGGAGGTTCCTTCCCTGGCCTCCTGTCCTCTGTGCGCTGGGGAGAGGAGGGCAGGGCAGAGGCTGTCCTGGGCAGCTGGGGGTGGGACTTAGCCTGGAGGTTCGGGGGTATCACAGCAGTTTTTGGGCAGGAGTTTGTCCAGGGGTTAGAGCTAGCTGGAGATTAACTCTGGGGATGGCCCTGGGGGAAGGACACTGTTAGGGGCTGGGCCTGGTGCAACCCCCAGGCAAGACTCGAAGTGGGAGGACTTTGAGACACTGGGATGGTAGGACCCAGGAAGGAAGAGGTGGCAGCGGCCGGGTGGCTTGGGGTGGGCAGGGGGAGGCCAGGCCCGGCGGGAGGCGAATCTCGCAGACCTCGTTGCCCCACACGAATGTTCGCGCAGTACCCCCCACAATTCCTGAGTGTCGTCTGGAGAGGAAGCAGTGCTGAGAAGTGCACACTCAATTTTTGAAAGTCATGCTTTTCCCGAGGCGCTCCGAGAGCTGGCGCTGCAAGCCCCATATCCCCGGGGGGGGGGGCCACGGCCTCGACCCGGGGTTGCGGGGTGAGGAGGGGGCGGCGGCTCCAGGTGGGCCAGCGGTCCGGTCCCTTCCCCCCAGCGCCCGCGGACCCTGCCCGCCGCCCCCCGCACCTGCCTGGCCGCAGCCCCCACCGCTGGAGGCCGGTCCGCAGAGGGAGGGGCCTGGCCGCGCCGCAGGCACTGGGGGACCCCTCGCAGCAGGAGCCGGGCTGGGGACCCGCGGGGGAGGGCGCAGAGGCGGAGCCAGACGGGCCGGGGGCGGGCGGAGCAGGCAGGGGCTGGGCTGGGCCCGCGGCTGGGTCGGGCCGGGTGGGACGAGGGTCCGCGGCGCCCCCCGCGTTCCCTGCGCGCCGTCCTTGGACGGCAGGGACAGCCGGTCCCCGGGGCCGCTGGGCCCATTCTCCCGGCGCGGCCCGACCCAGCTGCGGTGGCCCCGGCCCGCTCCACCCCCGGTCCCCGCGGTCGCGCTGCATCGCCCCCGGGCCGCCCCCCGCTGCCCCCTGCGCCCCGCCAGGTCCCCCGCCCCCGGGGCTTCCGCGGGTCCCAGCCTCGCCCCGGCCCCGGCGGCGAACAGACCCAGACCCCGTGTCCCGCTCGCTCCGCACTCACCGCCGGATCCGGGGCGCGCACGCGCCGCCGCCGCTGCCTCCCGAGCCCGCGCCGTGGGGGCCCCGAGCCCCGCCCCGCCCCTGGCCCCGCCCCACCTGGCGGCCTTGCCCCGCCCCCGCCCCGCCCCCATTGTGCAGACGGGGAAACTGAGGGCCCGCGGCGGACGGGCCGCCCCCGGGCGGACAGTGACTCCGCCGAAACCCGGGGCTGACGCAAACGCGCCTCGGACCGCGGCCCCCCAGCCCCCTCCGGAATCCCGAGGCCCCAGGCAGAGCACTTGCTGCGCGGTCGCTGAGGACGCACGACTGAGGCCGGCCTCAGGGAGCCGGGAGGCCGCCCAGGGCGCTGGCACTGACGGGGCCCTTTGCTGGCTCTCAAATCCCCAGGAGGAAAACCTCCCGGGATGCGCGTCTCAGCCGCTGGTGGGCACCCGGAGCTGGTCAGCACTGAGCTCGGCCCTGCAGCCTCGCGGGCGGTGGGCGTCACCACCATCCCCACCCCAAGCTCAGAGGCCCAGGACTCTTCTGAGACCACACGGCAGAGCCCAGATGGGACGGGGTCGGGGGGTGGCACACAGACCTCCCGCCCGGCCTTCCAGTGTTAGGTTGGGGGCCCCTGCGCCACTCCCCACCTGGCCCTGTCTGATGCATCAGGCACCCTCACAGGGGACACCGGGTCCCTGCTGTGTTCAGGACAGTCAGGGCCATGACGGAATACTCCTCCCAGGGAACCCACAGGCCCTGGGAGTCTCCTCACACCCACAGTCCCGCCAGAGTCTCCTGGGTGGGTCACCTCTCCTCTCCAGGCTCCATTTCCAAAGGTGTAAGATGGGGATAAACAGCCCTGGGGCACGTGATGGTGAGGTCACCGCCACACTGCAATCCTTGCTACTGTTACTGCGGCCGCAGCAGGTGAGGCCCAGGCCAGCCCAATTCAGCAGCCCCTCAGACCCAGCGGGAGCCAGCACCCTGTCTCGGAGCCCGAGTGGGTGCCTGTGTGAGACGTGTTCCCTCGGAGCGAGGGGTTAGCTGGGACTCACCTGGCGGAGGAGAATCCGTCATCCCCAGGACCGTGGCGGCAGCTGCTCCTCGGGATGGGGCCACCTGTGCCTCCCCAGCCCTGGGGGCTGCAGGTTGGAGAGGAGGTGTGGTTAGTGTCCAACCACAGTCCTGATCACCTGAAGTCTGGGGCCTGGGAAGGGGCCCGGGTCCAGCCTTGGATGCCGCTGTGGGACGTCCTCCTGCGCTGGGCCTGCAGACCCCCATCCTGCACCCACCCCCAGCCCATTCTGTCCCAGCTGGTTGTCCTCTGGGGTCCACAGCCCCTGGCCTCAGTAAAATGGGGTTGTCGTCTCCAGCCCTGGGCTCCCCGATGTGGGGATGGAAGGCGGCTGTGAGTGGAGCTGGAGGTCCCTCCACAAAGCCCAGGGCAACGGGCCTGCAGATGGGTGGGGGAGGGCCACCATCTTGGGGCTACGTTGGTGCATGGGAGCTGGAGGAAGGGAGGAACCCAGGTGCTTGGAGAGGAGCCCCCAAAATGAGGCCGCCCCACCATGTAATCCAATGGCCATTGCCCTGGACCAGGAGGCCTGGAAGCCCCTGGCACATGGCCAAAGGGACAGCCAGAGCAAATGCTGTCGAAGGTGTTCCTCATCACAATGGGGAGTCCTAGGCCTCCTGGTGCCCTGAGCCCATGCAGGGCAGTTCTTACCTATCCCTGGGCACTGAGGTGTTCAGAGCGGGGCCTAGGGGACCTCTGGGTGGGCGAGCCGCCCTGCCCTGTCCCTTGCCACGGCCTCATCTCTGCAGCTGCGGTCATTTGACCCTTCGACCTGCCTGCCCACCTCTCCTGCCTGAGTCCAGAAGAGACGACGAAGCAGAGGGGGCATCTCCTGGGCTGCCCCAAGCCAGCCCTCTCTGCCCTCATCCTGGCTAGGCCCCACCATCTGGAAAGTGGGGGTTCTCGGACAGGCTTCTTGGCGTGGACGTATGAGACAAAAAGTGGGGCCTTCTAGGACCCACTGTGGCTTTGGAGTTTTGGGATGGGGCTTCAGCTACTGCATGGGGCGGGGCAAGGGGAACAAGGGCCTCTCCAAGGTCTAAGGGGGGGCCATAGGGTCACCCATTTGCCCACCATACCCTACCAAGTGGTCCTGAGGCCTGAGCCCCACGTGCCACACCCCAGATTCACACTGCTCATCCTGGCTAAATTTGGCTTTGGGGTTCATCTCCCTCGGGGCCAGTTCCCCTCCCCAGACCCCCATTGGGGTGCTCATCCACTGCTAGGGAGAAGCTGAGGAGACCCCAGCCCTTGGGATACCCCAGGGCACAGCACCAAGGCCCTGGAGGCGGGCCTGGCAGAGCCCAACTTTGCCGCCAACTCCAGGGGCCACTCTGCGGAGACAGAGGAAGGCCAGGGGTGGGCTCAGGGAAAGAGCGGCTTCGGGGGAAGAGCTGGGGTCAGCAGGATGGACCGGGACCCATGCTGGGCCACCCACTAGCAGGTGCTGGGCCATGGGGCCTCAGTGGCCTCCTCTGTGCAGAAGGGAAGCGGACTGGGACCCCTCCTCTGCAACCATGCCAGGGAGCGCACTGCAGAGCACCCAGCAGACTCCGAGGTCCATGGGAGGGAGTGCATGTTGGGGCGCCCCATCTGCTCCCTGCCCCTCCAAGGCCTCCCCTGCCGTACCTGATGCTGTGGGAGCCCAGGCGTGGCCATGGCCGCTGCTGTGTCCCGGGACGGGGGATGGACCCTGGCCCTTGCCTGGAGGCACCTCCCGAGGCTGTCCCCAGGAGCCTCCCTCGAAGCCGTGCGGGGCAGCCGGCTTGGTGCAGGGAGGCTCCCCCCCGGGTGAGGAAGGGCGGCTTTTTATGCCCCGTCCCGGGTAATCGGGATTGGGATGGGCCCTTTCCAGCCGGACTTCCTGTGTGTGTTCTCCGCTGATAACAGGGACCTGTCGTCGGACAAACAGGAGGCTGAGGGGGCGGGGGCCACCGTGTGAGGGGGCCTGGAGAGACTGCTGGGGGTGGGGAAGCTGTCCCTTGGTGCATCAGAGTCTAGCCTCAAAGCAGCGAGAAACCCGGGTTGGACCCTGCTGGAGACCCTGGGGAGGGTGCAGGGTGGAGGACCGGAGCCCAGAGGGACCGTGGGTCCACCGGGCACGCTTGTGTGTGGCTGGACAGAGGGGACCTGCTTGGTCTGTGGGCTGCAGGATACTGGCCCTCCCACAGGACACCCCCAGATGTGTATGACACAGCGTGGGAGCCAGGAGGGGCCCCAGGCCAAGGCAGGGACCAGCCGAACTGGAGCCTTGAGCTGTGGGGGGTGTCGGGTGGCAAGGCCCAGCCGGAAGGGACTGGGGTGGGCAAGGCAGGCTGAGTGGCCTGAGAACAGCCTGTTCTGTGGGTCCCTGAGGCCCAAGGTCGGCCATGGTAGGGGTGGTGGGATGGGGCAGGCCTCGGCACTGAGACTCAGGCCTCTCCCCTAAGAGAGCTGCCAGTGAGGCTGTGAGCCCCTGCCCTGGAGATGCACAAGCAGGCCCGACGCCCCCAGCCCCACTTCCCAGGGGTGTTCTGGCTGGTGGCAGGCTGGGGAGGGGTGCGGGGAGGGATGTGGGAGGTGGGGTGATAACAGGGGTGCTCTGGCAGGTTCCCGGGGTCCCAGCCCTCAGGTCTGACCCTCACCTTCCTTATTCAGGTGGCCATGGGCACCTCAGGCTGAGCAAGCCATTGTGGCAATGGTGGGTGGGGTGGGAGGGGACACGGCGTGGAAGGGAGCTGGGCGGCCTCGGAGGGCACAGCTGGAACCCAGGTGCTCGAGCAGGGCATCTGCCAACCCCGGCTGTCCATGGGGTATGAGCCCTGCTCCGGGGTCAGCCCTGTCAGCCTGATGCCTGGGACACCCCATCTCCCTGGCCCTGGGCGGTCAGTGTGCCCCACCTTTCCAGTTCTGCTCAGCTGGACAACCGGGGCCAAGGGAGGCCGGGCAGCTGGGAAATTCCCCACTGGACTTTGGCGGGCAGGCAGGAAACCTCCTCTACACGTGACACCCCTCCCCCCAAGCAGGGACCAGCTCCCCTCTACTCATGGCCACGGAAGGGTCTGCTCTGCACGCCAGGCTGTGCTCAGGGCTTAGGGCCTCACTCTTCAGGCCTCAGTTTCTGCACCTGCCCCGTGGTCATTGAGATGGTTGAAGGGTCATTGAGATGGCTCCTGGCACCAGACATGGCTGGTCTGAGCGGGAAGGGCCTCTTTCCAGAGGGGTCCCTGCCCCGAGGTTGGAGCAGATAGGCAGAACCCCCATTTCCCCATCTCCTCCACACTAGGCCACCTGGGATCTGGTCTTTACCTGACTGGCTGCGCCTGCAGCCCTCTGTGCTTCCTCGGCCCCCTGGCTCTCCCACCCGAGGACTCCTCCTGTCCTGGCCAGCCTGTCCCTCCAGCCTGTCCCTCCAGTGTATAGGGGCCCAGTAGGCTTGTGCCCCCATCCTAGGAGGTGTCCTCTTGCCCCCTGCCTGTGTCACTGCAACCTGCCCCCTCCTCCCCTGCCCTCACTCCCCTAGATCTGTGCTGGCTTCTGGGCTGAAGGACCCATAGGCCTGGGATGGGTTAGATCTAGCCCCTTCTGTGTAAAGAGGGAGAAACGAGGCCCGCAGGGTGAGGTGACTGGCCCAGCTGAGCAGGGAGGCTGAGCAGGGAGGCTGGGACGGTGGGCAGGAGGCCGCCTCGCCCTTCCTTCCTTCCTCCTGTTGGGAGCCCTCTGTTTCCCACCCGAGCTTGTCCTGTGCCCCAACCTGGAGGAGCTTCTATCAACAGACCTGTCTGGCCAGGGGGCAGCTGGGGGCAGGAGGAGCCAAGTAGCTGCGTGCATAAGTCTCGCTGAGGCTTGGCTGGCTGGGGGCCTTCCCAGTGAATGGAATGCTGGGCTTGCAGGCCAGGGGGTGAGGGCAGAGTCTGGGTCCTCCCCACGCTGCCCTCCTGGCATTGGGGTCTGGCTGGGAGCCTGGGGGCTGCACCCAGCCTGCTGCCAACTTGTTTTCACTGCAACCCCCTCCTGACAAGCTCTGCCCTGCCCCCAGCCCCGCCCCAGGCCAAGACCAGACCCTCCTCAAGGGAAGGAGGCCCCAGCTCAGGCCCAGAGTGCCAGCTGTGCCCTCTCCTGTGGCCCAGAGCCACCAAGGGAGAGGTACTCTACTCTCTCAGGCTTCCAGAGCCTCAGCGGCAGGTGCAGGAGATGGGCTGGGGTCTTGCCCTAATGCCAGGGTCACATCAGGGACAGGAGGGTGGAGGGATTGGCAGGGGGACAGACGTGTTTGCTGTCTATACCTTCTTGGATCAGAGGGTACTGGGGGAGAAGGGGGTGGGGCTCCCCCCCCGTTCTGCTTTGGGTGGAGTGCACTCTGTGCCCAAGGCCCAAGGCTCAGCAGAGGGCAGGCGCGTCCCTCCCTCATCCTCCCATCCTTGGAGGCACCCCTTCCCTGCCCCTGCCGCTCTGGTGGCGTGGGTTTGGGATCATGGCACACACAGTCTCCTGCCAAGGCTGCAGCCCCACGGAAGACAGCACAGGCCCACGTCGGGCCCCCTCCCTCACTGCAGGGGCCCAGCACAGACGGGGGGACCCGGTGGGATTGGCGGCTGCCCTGAGGCCTGTACCTGTCCTCATCTGGGCACTGGGAGGTCTGGAGCCCAGGGCCTCACCCTGCCTGGGGTGGCGTCAGAGGCAGAGGCCCGGCAGGGGCAGGAGCTGGAGCTCTGGTCCCAGCTTTGTGCCCCACACAGGCCTCAGTTTCCCCATCGGCCCTCCTGTCAGTAGGGCCAGGTTGTCCTAGTGGCCTTCAGGCTGCCTGGGAATGCTCTGAGGTTAGTCATAAAGGGAAGGGCTGTCTTACCTTCCCAGAGCGTGCTGGCTGGGCGAAGAGGCGTGGAGGGGCCTGGCGGAGCCCCTGGGCCTCCTGGACCCCTCACCCAGGTGCTTTTGGCCTCTGCCGTCCCAGGAGAGGGTGGAATGAGCCCCTGGCAGAGGCCAGCCTGGGCATCTCAGGTGGCCAGAGGCGGAGGGGCACCAGGCGTGGCCGCAGAGCCGGGCTGCAGGAGCTGCAGGAGGAGGGAGTGAAGCACATCAGGGAGGGATGGGGCTTCCTGTTTACCCCGGCGCCCCCCGGCCTCTGACGGCTGGCTCTGTCAGCCACGGATGTGGTGGAACCTTTCCATCAGAGGACGTGCCTGGTCCCCACCGGCCCCGACGGGGGCTGGAGGGAGATGCCAGGCAGGGGTGCCTGTGGGCAGAGGAGCCTTCTGCTCCTGAGTGAGGGTCTGGGCAGGGAGAAGTGGGGTCCCCAGCCTTTCCTCTCCTCTCCCTGCCTGCTCTGGCCCCTAACCCCTGCACCACAGCGACACCCTCGAGCTTAGGGGCTTCCATTTTCAGCGGAGGTTCACAGGTGGAAGCCGCTTGTTCAGCGGGTGGAAAGTGGAGGGCCAGGACCGGAGCCCAGTGGCTGGGGGGACCCCTCGCCCTTCCCCTGGCTGCTCCCTTCTCCGTGCCTGGGGCCGCCCGCTGCTCCAGCTGATACCGTGGAGGCGTCCGTGGCCTTGTGGGCTGGCTTCTTGGCAGGTCCCCACCAGCTTTGCCTCCAGAACACAGCTGAGTGTCCTCTCTCCCGAATTGCCCCTACCCTGGTCCCATCCACCCTGATTCCCGCCTGGATGACAGTCACTCCTCCTCAGTCTTGCTGGGCGCCACTGCCCCTCACACTTGGTGCTCAGGGAGCTCCGTGGAGGGCGACATCGGGTCGTGTGACCTCCTCCCAAGACACCCATCACACTCAGCACAAAGTCCAGTCCCGAACATGCGCCACCCTCCTGCCCAGGTACTCGTCCACAGAGCAGGGCCCGGACCCGGGAGAGGTGGCCTGCAGCAGGTTCTGGGAAGGTGCAGAGTCCCCCACCCCGCCAGGCGTGTCACCCAGTGGCAAACTGGAACTTCAGCCAGATGTGGGCTTAGAGATGGCAATGGGAACCTGAGGGCCTGGCAGCCTGGCCAGGAGACACAGCCCCTCGGCCACACCCCAGGGCCCCGCACGCCCCACGGCCGGCAGCAGGTGCTGGAAGCATCCCTGGGAGAACAGAGCCCGTTCAGTTCTACACACGCTGCTGGGGCCTCAGAGCATGTACCGGGCGGGGGCTTAGCTTTGAACAGCTTCACGTTGTCTTTTGGCAGACGTGGAGACGAGCACACTCCCCTCAGGCTGTCCCGGGGCGTCTCCAGTCCCAGGTAGGGCAGGAAGCCAGGGAGTGCCCAACAGTTCTCAGGTCCCGCCAGCATCTCTGGAGCACCTGGGCACCCCAACAATTCTCAGGTCCTGCCAGCAGCTCCGGAGCACCCAGCACCCCAACAGTTCTCAGCCCCCTGCCAGCAGCTCCGGAGTGCCTGGCACCCACACCTCGCCAGCCCATTTTGATGATTTTGTAGTGGTATTTGTTTTTGGAGACCGAGTCTCGCTCTATTGCCCAGGCTGGAGTGCAGTGGCACAACCTCAGCTCGCCGCAACCTCTGCCTGCCGGGTTTAAGCAATTCTTATGCCTCAGCCTCCCAAGTAGCAGGGATTACAGGCACCCACTACCATGTCTGGCTAATTTTGTATTTTTAGTGGAGACAGGGTTTCACCGTGTTGGCCAGACTGGTCTCGAACTCCTGACCTCAGGTGACCTGCCCGCCTCAGGCTCCGAAAGTGCTAGGACTACAGGCGTGAGTCACGGCGCCCTGCTTAGAAAAATCTTACTTTTTAAACAGCAGAATCTGTCCCTAGGAAGAGACTTGCTTTGCAGGGGAGACACCTGGCTGGGGCAGCGCAGCGAGGGTCTCGGGGGGCAGGAGCCCATGAGCCGCAGGCTCAGTGGATTCCGGGTGGCACCAGGGAGTCTGGAGAGGAGGAGAGAGGAGGCGACCACTGGAGAGTGAGGGGTCCCCAGATGGACACTGGATGCTGTCTGACAGCCCATGAGGTGGGCACCGGTGGTCGGGCAGACTCTCAAGGAAGCCTTGCTGAGCAGAGCGAGCCCCAGAGGAGCACCCTAGTGGGCAGGGTGCCCCTCCCCTGGGGATGCCTGTGCTTCTGGGATCTATAGGCTCCTGGGAAGGGTGTGGGGGTCCCTCTCGGGGGGCTTCAGGCCTGTCTCTCTTGAGGGGGTATCACAGAGATTCAGTAAGGTCAGGGACCATATGTACCCGGAAGGCTTCTCTGCAGGGCGTGGAGGGTATGGGGAGGGTCCAAGGGTCTCCCAGTTCCCAGTTCCCAGTCAGGGTTTGGACAGTTTGTGCCTAGGCCTTTCCCTGGGGGGAGGGAGGAGGGTTCCATAGCTCCCAGCAGGTTCTTGAAGGAGGGTCATGTGACCCCCTCGAGTTCAGAGTCCCCACCTGATGCGGCTGCCAGGGCCTCTTGCATCCCTTCGGGGTCCTCAGCCCCATGAAGGGGGCTGGTCCCAGTGCCCAGCTTCTGGGATCTGGCTCCTGCCGGCCATGGAGGATGCCTCTCACCCCTGCTGAGGTCCCCATGGGGCTGAGAAGGGGGACTTGCCGGCCCTTGGGACTGTTCTCACGCCTGGCACAGAAGCCTCACTCGGTGGGCTATGATTTGCCAGGCCCAACAGATTGGGCAGCTGTTAACGACAACAGGAAAACACGCTTCATCTCCCAGGACGGAAGGAGACGTTCCCGAGAGCCCTGGCCCGGGGGCAGCCAGTGGAGGCGGCGGGGCTTCAGCAGCCTGGCGCCCCGCTGGAGCCGCCGTGTCCTCTCCTTGCCTGCCCTCATGGGGAGAGCTGGGGCCGGGTGCTCCAAGCCTTTAGGGAAGAAAATAGTGGGTGGGGGCCTGTGAACAGGGTGCTGCGTTCAGGGGTCTCCTCGTGGGGCCGTTGCCCTGGCCCTGCGAGATTGAGGCAGTGATCTGACCCCACCTACAGATAAGGAAACTGAGGTCCCGTGGGAGGGGCTGCTCGAGCTCCCAGCGCCCTCCCCCGCAGGGCTGGACGGGAACCCAGAGCAGCAGCGACCACCGTCTCTGCAGGCACAGTGGCGGGACGCCCCTCCCCTGGGGATGCCTGTGTGTCCAGGGCCGTGGGCTTCTGGGAAGGGTGTGGGGGCCCCTGCCTGGGGGCTTCACACCTGTCTCTCTTGTGGGGTTGTCATAGAGCTCCAACAGGCTCAGGGACCATAGGTGCCCTGAAGGCTTTCCTGCCTCAGTTTCCCCACATGTCAGACCAGGGCAGGGAGGGTCTTGCAAGCCCAGGGGAGGGTCCAGGGGCCTCCCAGTTCCCACTCAGGGTGCAGACAGTTTGTGCCTGGGCCTTTCCTGGGGTGAGGGAGGATGGGTCCGTAGCACCCAGTAGATTCTTGGAGGGTCAACAGCGCCCCACTCCTGGGCTCCCTCCAGCCCCCGAGTCCACGCTCCTCAGCACCCAGGCTGCCATCCTATCAGTATTATTATTTAATATCCTTAAAACATGTACAGAGAGAAAAGAAAAAAAAGGCACCGGCCAGGCCTGGTCAGAAATCTCTGTTTCCTCTCAGCCAGGAAACAGGAAGCGGGTGTTTGGGGAGATTGGGAAGCAGCCCCCGAGAACAATGGAGCCTGAGGGGAAGGGGAACTGCGTCAAGGGTGGGGGCTGCGGAAGCCTGACCTCTGCCCCACCGGGAGCCCAGGGGCCTGAGGCATAAATTTAGTCTCCTTTTGGTGATGAAAGATTCAGATGCCCCACTGCTGGGGTGTGGGGGGGAGGGCAAGGCTGGTCTGGGTCCCTGGGGCCTTGGGGGCCATCTAACATGCCTTCCTTTCACTGTGGGTAAACTGAGGCCCAGAGACCATCAGGACCATCTAACTGTGCCCTCCTTTCACTGTGGGCAAACTGAGGCCCAGAGGGGAAGAGCCCCATCTGGGGGACTGAGGGTGCCGAGCTCCCATGATCCTCTCTTTGGGGCTACAGGCTCTGCTTGGCTTAATGCCTGCTCTGCCTGGGCACTCCCTCACGTCCCTGAGTAAACACAGCGGGGTCTGGTGGAGGTGGGAGGGCTGTGCAGGCCCCTGCAGCCAGGCCCTGGCCATCCCCGCCGGCCGTGTGACTCCAGGCAATGCCTTACCTCTGGGGCCTGGCTTTCCCAAGTCACTCCTGTGAGGCTGACCTTGGCCCAGAGCAGGCTGAGAGGTAAGGCCGCCAGCAGCCCCTGCTCCCTCCAGCCCTGCCAGGTTTGTAGCGCTGGGGCTGTCTTATTTCCTGCAGGTACAGGGGGAGGGCCAGGCTGAGGCTCAGAGAGAGCTGAGAGCCAGCTGGGGCTGCTGCTGCTGGTTTTTTTTTTTTTTTTTTTTTGAGACGGAGTCTCGCTCTGTCATCCAGGCTGGAGTACAGTGGCACGATCTTGGCTCACTGCAACTTCTGCCTCCCGGGTTCAGGTAATTCTCCTGCCTCAGCCTCCTAAGTAGCTGAGATTACAGGCGTGTGCCATCATACCTGGCTAAATTTTTGTATTTTTGGTAGAGACAGGGTTTCACTATGTTGGTCAGGCTGGTCTTGAACTCCTGACCTCTTGATCTGCCCGCCTCGGCCTCCCAAAGTGCTGGAATTACAGGCATGAGCCACTGTGCCCAGCTTTTTTTTTTTTTTTTTTTTTTTTTGTGGCGCAGTTTTGCTCTGTCACCCAGGCTGGAGTGCAATGGCGTGATCTCAGCTCACTGTAACCACTGCCTCCCGGGTTCAAGCAATTCTCTGGCTCCAGCCTCCAGAGTAGCTGGGACTACAGGCACACACCACCACGCCTGGCTAATTTTTTGTATTTTTAGTAGAGATGGGGTTTCACCATGTTGATCAGGCTGGTCTCGAACTCCTGACCTCAATCAATCCCCCCACCTTAGCCTCCCAAAGTGCTGGGATTACAGGTGTGAGCCACCATGCCCAGCCAGGGTGCTTCTTTTTAATGTCACAGCTTTGCTGAGCTATAATACAGACAGTCCATCCACTTAAAGTGCAAGCTCAGTGGGTCCCGTGCAGCTGCGGGGCTGTGCGACCTTCACCACAGCAGATTTTAGCACACCTTCCCCCTTCTAAGGACCCGTCCCCTCACCGTCGTCCTCTGCCCCGTCCTCAGCCCTGGCCGTCACTAACCACCGCCTGTCTCTGGATTCGCCTGGTCTGGACATTTCACGTAAATGGGTCATGCCACACGTGGACTTTTGTGTCCAGCTTTTTGCACTGGGCGTGTGTCTGAGGTCCAGCCGTGTTGTGACATGTGTGGGAACCTTGTGCCTCTTTACGGCTGAACAACGTTCCACAGTGCAGACAGACGCTGTCTCCCCACTCATCTGTCCGTGGACACTTGGAATGTGTCTGCCTCTCAGCTGCTGTGAAAGATGCTTCAGCGAACCTGCGCATTCACGCGTCTGTGAGGACCTGCGATCTTCCTCCCGGGTGCACCCCGGTCCGGGGCTTGTGGGTCGTGTGGTCCCTGGGTGTTTCATCGCTGGAGGAGCTGCAGACTCTTTTCCTAGCAGCTGTCCCGTGTTACCTTCTCTGCGCCTGCTCCAGCCCCAGGGAGGCAGGAGGAGCTGGTGGGGAGGGACAGGGATGTCCCAGGTCCTGCCAGGACCGCATGTGCAGGAGGATGGAGTAATGAACTCTAGGGAGACTGCGTGTCCTGGGGCAGGCACAGCTTCAGCCCTGCAAGGTTCTCCTGGGCCCTCACACAGCCTGTGGGCACTGTGTAGGGGGTGCCTGAGGCCCCCCAGCAGTGAGAGGCACAGTGGGGATTGGAGCCCAGCCTGTCCAACCCCAGAGCCAGGCCTGCCCAGTGGCGTGCAGAGGTTAAATGCCTGGTGGCCAGGTGGGAGTGACAGCCCCAGGAGCCAATGTCCCCGGCTGGGCCAGCAGATGGGGGTGGGGGGCCCCAGGCTCGAGGCCCTCCTCTCCCTGCTCTGCTCCTGAGACAGCTGGGTGGGCTTCCTCTCTGAGGAGCCATCAGGGCCAGGACCTGGGGTGGATGGAGGCTTGGCAGGGGTCTAGAACTGTGCTGGCCTCTGCCCCTCTGTTTAAGGGGCCGCAGAAGGTGAGATGCACCTCTCTGCAGAGTCCAGCCAGGGGTGGGATCGCAGAGGGGCTTGTCTCCTCCTCCTGGGGCTGCTGGCCTTGTGGATGGGCCGGGGGAGGGGCTGCTCGCCTATCGGGATGGCCTTATTTAGCCTCCATGCCTGGGAAGGCCCTGCGGCCCCCGCCAGGCCTCCTCCTCCTCCCGTCCCAGCTCCCACTGATGGACGAAGGGACCAGGCCCAGGAGGGCCAGACCTGCCCACCAGCCCCGGCCAGCAGGCAACATGGCGGACGCCTGTGCTCCAGCCTGGGCTGGTGTCCAGGTTCTCCTTGGGGTCCAGGAAATAGGTCCCAGCTTCTGGGGTGGTCTCAGGCCTCCATCTTCTCCAGGCCTGTCCTCCCTGTTGATCCTTAGGCTGTGGCAGACTCCGGCCAGGAAGTCCGCACCGCAATTGGGAGTGGGTCCATTTGCTCCCCGCCTCCTGTCCCTGGGGCTGGAATTTGAGCAGCCAGAGAAGAGCTGGGTGCGGGGTCCCAACCCTGGCTTCTGGGTTCCTCAAAGCACCCTGCACCCCTCACCCTTCCACCCAGCACCCCTCACCCCTCCACTCACCACCCAGCACTCCTCGCCCCTCCACCCATCACCCCTCCACCCTCCACCCAGCACCCTATCCTGCTCCAAGGAGCAGCTCCTCCCCTCCCCACTTTCACCCTAGGGTGACTGCATGAAGGTGGTTGGGGCCCTTTTCACAGGCAGGGAGGGGACGAAGGGCAGGTCCCTTCCCACGCCCTGGCAGTGACTCTGCAGCAGGCAAGATCAGCCCCATGCCTGGGGTGTCCCTGCTGCTGCCACCCGCCACCATCCTGGCCCAGGTGACACCAGCAGGACTCTCAGCCAGTCTCAGCCAGGATGCCCCTGCCCAGCACTGCCAGGCCTCGAGGGTGCCTGAAGCATCCTGAGCCAGCCCTGCCTGGACCATGACTGGAAGCTCCTCTCTTAGGCTGCCCCACAGGCCACGTGTTGCCCACGATGGGGAGGGCTTCTCTGCCTGAGGGACCTTGCTGTCCGTCTGCCCATGGACCCTGCTCCATACAGGCCTGGGTGGCCGGAGTGTTCTGGAAGCAGGCCAGGGCAGCAGGCCACGCCTCCCTCCCAGCCACCAGCAAAGCCAGAGGGCTCAGGGATGGCCGCTGATGACGGTGATGCTGATGATGGTGATAATGATGGCGGCCACAGAGCACCCCACCCACACCCCCAGCCGGCCCCACACTACTCCAGCAGCAGGGATTTTCATAGGAACCACAACCACCAGGAAGAGCGAACCCTCCCGTCCTGGACCCTTCCCTGCCCGGCTTCCCTGGGATGAGGGAGGCTGGGTGTCTGCCTCGCAGGGCTGCAGGGCCAGGGGGAGGGAGGCTGATTCCAGCCAACTCACAGCAGGTTTCCACCCAGGAGCCAGAGGGGAGGCGCAGCCTCCGGGGGTGGTGGGCTGGGTTTTGGTGGGGGGTGTGCAGGGCCTTTACCAGCTGTGCTGGGAGGTGGGGGTGGCTGGGCAGGCAGGTCACTCCAGCTTGAGGATAATTTCTATTTTATTTTACAGTTTCAAAATGAAGAGCGATCGTCTTGCTTGCTGTTTGAGCTAGGCTGTGGCACGTGCTTACGCTGGAAGAGCCAGTGGATTTGATGAGAAGAGGCATCTGTGGGCCTCACACGGGTTCTGTTCTGATGGCCGACGCTGATCAACGCTACCCACGGACCCCAGCAGGGAGGGAGGCGCTCGCATTGCCAGCTTGCATTGCCAGCCCGCTTATGAGCAGGGCTGGGAGGCTGCAGGGCTGAGTCACAGCGGGGCACCCACTCCCTGCCGGCCTCCCGGAGGGACAGGGACAGACTCGGTGCTTTAGCTCGGCCTTGGGGAAGTGGACTCACATGGGAAGCGCGCACATTTTTAGAGACTTTATTTTAAGAAGAGAGCTGCATAAAAATAAAAAATCAAGAGACTATTTTTTAGGGCAGTTGTAGGCTCACAGCCAAATTGAGAGAAGGCACAGAGCTCCCACACCACAGCCCCCGCCCCCACCCCCGTCCCCGAGTGCACAGCCCCCAGCATCCACGTCCCCCTACAGAGCGGTGCGTCTGTGACGGTGGCTGAACCTGCACTGACACGGGGAACGGGGCCCACGGTGTAACTGGGGTCACTCACGTAGCACGTTCAGGGTCTGGGCAAGTGTATGAGGGCACGTGGCCGCCAGGACAGCATCCGGCTCTGACGTCTCTGCCCTGAAGGCCTCCGTGAGGCACCCTCTTTACTCGGACAGTTTAATGCATTTGGGCAAATGAGCGGCCCCGTGTTATCTCCACCGCGAAGGATGGCCCCGTGTTATCCCACTTCTCCAAAGCCTCCCACGCTCTGCCTGGCCCCCATGCCAGACGTGCTCTCTGCTGCTCCCTGGAGCTTTGCATTGTGGGAGCGAGTGCCGTGTGCTCAGTGTGGTGGCTTCAAGAGGCCCGTGTCTGTGACTCGGTCCTGGTGCGTGGGCATCCACAGTCTGGGTGGGCCGCAGGTCGTTCACTTATTTATTTATTATTTTTAGAGACAGGGTTTCATCATGTTGGCCAGGCTGGTCTCAAACTCCTGATCTCAGGTGATCCGCCCACCTCAGCTTCCCAAAGTGCTGGGATTACAGGCATGAGCCACCGAGCCCGGCCTGTTCATTTATTTATTTATTTGAGACAGGGTCTCTCTCCTTCACCCAGGCTGGAGTGCAGTGGTGCAATCTCGGCTCACTGCAACCTCTGCCTCCCTGGTTCAAGTGATTCTCATGCCTCAGCCTCTCGAGTAGCTGGGATTAGAGTCCACGCCCGACTTTAGGACCACGGTTTATGTCAACATGTTTTAATTTCAGAGAGAAGAGGTTGGAAAATATTTAAAGATAATAACAAAGAAGTGACCCCCCACTTCTCACAAGAGTCCACGTAGAATTGCCACAGTTTCCGAAACTCCGCTGCTGGGTATGCCGGGTGCATTCCTAAAAGCAGGGATCCAAACAGATGCTCAGTGTACACATAGCGCATGCCCGAGGGAGCCAAGAGGTGGCTATGCCCAGATGCCCATCCACAGATGCGTGGGTCAGCCGTACAGGGTTCATGCATACAGTGAAATACTCCTCAGGTGTAAAAAAAAAAAAATGAGACTTTGGCCAGGTGTGGTGGCTCATATCTGTAATCCCCACACTCTGGGAGGCCAAGGTGGGTGGATTGTTTGAGCTCAGGAGTTCGACACTAGCCTGTACAACTTGGCAAAACCCTGTCTCAAAAAAAATATTAAAATAGGGAGAAAAAGTATTAAAAAAAAAAAGAAATGAGGCTAGGTATGGTGGCTCACACCTGTAATCCCAACACTTTGGCAGGCTGAGGCGGGAGGATCAGTTTAGATCAGGAGTTCAAGACCAGCCTGGCCAACATGGTGAAACCCCATCTCTACTAAAAATACAAAAATGTTCTGGGCGTGGTGGTGCGTGCTTTTAGTGCCAGCTACTCAGGAGGCTGGGGCAGGAGAATCGCTTGAAACCAGGTGGTGAAGTTTGCAGTGAGTCAAGGTTGTGCCACTGCACTCCAGCCTGGGTGACAGAGTGAGACTCTGTCTAAAATAAATAAATAAATAAACACTAGGCCAGGCGAGGTGGCTCATGCCTGTAATCCCAGCAGTTTGGGAGGCCGAGGCAGGCAGATCACCTGAGATCAGGAGTTCGAGACCAGCCTGGCCAACAGGGTGAAACCCCGTCTCTACTAAAAATACAAAATTAGCCAGGCGTGGTGGTGTGCACCTGTAATCCCAGCTACTCGGGAGGCTGAGGCAGGAGAATTGCTTGAACTTGGAAGGTGGAGGTTGCAGTGAGCTGAGATTGCACCACTGCACCATAGCCTGGGCAGCAGAGCAGGACTCTGTCTCAAAAAAAAAAAAAAAAAAAAACGGGGCCAGGCTCAGTGGCTCATGCCTGCAATCTCAGCACTTTGGGAGGTTGAGGTGGGTGGATCGCCTGTGCTCAGGAGTTCGCAACTAGCCTGGGCAACACAGTGAAACCCGGTCTCCACTAAAATGCAAAAAGCTGGGTGTGGTGGTGTGCGCCTGTAGTCCCAGCTACTCAGGGGGCTGAGGCACGAGACTCGCTTGAAATCGGAAGGTGGAGGCCGCAGTGAGCCAAGATCGAGCCACTGCACTCCAGCTTGGGCCGCAGCGAAATTTGGTCCAAAAAGGGCTTCGGAGGAGAGCCTGCCCCGTGGTGCTCTGTACGTTCTTCCTCTAACCGGGCTTAAATTCCTTGTTCTATATAAAAGTTGGGCAGATGGAATTAAGCCCTCAGAGTATTCAACTTAGTTCATCATTTTCAGAGCCAGCCCAGAGCGCAGGAAGCAGCTCGTCCCTGTGGACGCCCTGTGTTCTCAGAACGCAGAGGACCCTCGTTGGCCAAGGGGAAGTCACTTCTGAATCCACAGACGGCGTGTGCGCACCTGGCGGGCGTGTCTAGGACCCGCTTACTATGCCTTCGCTCTGGCTGGACGCCGGCTGGACCCCGTGTGTGTGTCCTGCTGCTCTTCCAGCCGCCTGTGAGGGGTTCATGTGAGGGGTTCACGTGAAGGCCGGCACCTTGGTGAAGAGTCTGTGGCTAACCTCGAACTCAGGAGACCTGGGTCAGACCTGTGCTCTTTCTCTGCTGTGGATGATGTCAGAGTGTCTCCCGAGCAATGTTTCAAAAGTTACTTCTACCTGGAAAAAAACGGATAAAATGGAAAATTATGTTACATGTATTGGATAATTTAAAAGAATGAATGATGCGATTATTACTCAAACCCATTGTATTGTACATTTTATTTTATTTTATGCCATTTCTTCGAGACAGAGTCTCACTCTGTTGACCAGGGTGGAGCGCAGTGGCGTGATCTCGGCTCACTGTAGCTTCTGCCTCCCGGGTTCAAGTGATTCTCCCTGCCTCAGCCTCCCGAGTAGCTGGGACCACAGTCACATGCCACCATGCCCAACTAATTTGTGTATTTTTTATAGAGATGGGGTTTCACTATATCGGTCAGGTTGGTCTCAAACTTCTGACCTCAGGTCATCCACCCGCCTCCACCTCCCAAAGGGCTAGGATTACAGGTATAAGTCACTGACTTGGCCTGAATTGTACATTTTTATTTATTTATTTATTTATTTATTTATTTTTTGAGATGGAGTCTCGCTGTGTCACTCAGGCTGGAGTGCAGTGGTGCTGCCTCGGCTGACTGCAACCTCCACCTCCCAGGTTCAAGCAATTCTCTGCCTCAGTCTCCTGAGTAGCTGGGACTGCAGGTGTGTGCCACCATGCCTGGCTAATTTATTTTTTTTTTATTTTTGAAATTTTAAATAGAGACGGGGTTTTACCGTGTTATTCAGGCTGGTCTCGATCTCCTGACCTCAGGTGATCCACCCACCTTGGCCTCCCAAAGTGCTGGGATTACAGGCGTAAGACACCTTGCCCGGCCCTGAATTGTACATTTTAAATGGGTAAGTTTTATGGTATGTAAATGATTTCTTAATAAAGCTGTTATTTTATTTTCAATATAGGGCTCTCAGTCTATCTCCCAGGTTGGAGTGCAGAGGCACAATCTCAGCTCACTGCAACCTCTGCCTCCTGGGCTCAAGGAATCCTCCCACCTCAGCCTCTGAAGTATCTGGGACCTCAGAGGAGCGCCACCACGCCCAGTTAACTTGTATTTTTGGCAGAGATGGGGTTTCACCATGTTGCCCAGGCTGGTCTCAGACTTCAGACCTCAAGGGATCTGCCTGCCTCGGCCTCCCAAAGTGCTGGGATTGAGATGTGAGCCACTGTCCCCTGGCCATAAAGCTGCTGTTTGAAAGGAAGAAGGAATGCCTCAGCCTCAAATGCTTCCCACCCATCTCTGCTGAGCGTCTGACCGCATCGGTGGGCGCCCCGCGGGCTGCACCCTAGTCCCTGCCGATGACCTCTGCAGGGGCTCTCTCCAACCCCTGAGACGTGCCCATGTTGTAGGGGACCCTGGGAGCCAGTGGGAGGTGCCAGCACGGAGGGACCCCAGCCCTGAGGGGAAGCCTCCTGGGCTCATTGCAGGCACTGTGCAGCCCCTGCCACCCTGGGCTCAGTCGGCTGGTGCCCTCTGCACCTTTTCCTCGGCCAAGGGCAGCTCCTGGAGGTTAGGGGATGGGAGTGGATTCCTTCTGGGGTGGGTGGAACCTCTCCTCAGTCCAGCTCAGCAGACCTGCTATGAGGTGGCTGCATGGGCACCGTGGGCATTCGGGGGTAAGGATGGTGGCCCCTCAGTGCTGGGCTCATGCTGGCCGGCACTTTAAGACAGATGCCAGAGAGCAGCCCGGGTGTCTGTGGGGCACGTGGGGCGGGCCAGGCCAGTGCCTCTCTGGGACCTCAAGCAGGAGAGTGGTGGGTCCAGCCCTGGAGGCAGCCTGTGGCAAGGCCTGTGAAGGAGGCGTGGGGACCCTTGGCGGGGACCCTCCTGGCAGCTGAAACTGGGGGAGAGAGAGCAGAACATCTGGCCCTGCTGGGTTGGGGCTGATGCTTCTTTCTGCCCTCAGCAGTCCCCCTGGGTTGACCTCCCAGATCCCCGGCCCTGGGCCCAGAGCTCCCAACCCCAGCATGTCCGGGGTCCCAGCAGTGGCTGCCACTGGGGGCCTCAGACTCCTGCAGGCCAGCCAGGACTGCAGGGGCTGTGGAGCCAGGGACACGGTGGAGGCAGGGATGGGGGAGGGCTGCAGCTGGGCCCACAGTCCCCACCCTGCAGGCCAGCGCAGGAAGGGCTGGCGGGAGCCAGGGACAAAAGGCGGACGTGCAGCTGGCCATGTGTGCTCTTATCAGGGGCTGCACTCCCAGCACAGCACTCTGTGCGGAAATGCTCCTCTCTATCCCCTTCCTGCCTGGAAGCCTGGAGGCGCTGGAGGCCCCCACCCAGCGGGACACTGAGGGGAGGGGGGGAGGCAGGTGGGGGCAGGTGTGTAGGCTGATGCTGGGGCAATGGGGCTGGAGGCTCAGCCTCTGGGGCCTGGAGGGTTAGCTGAGTGTTTCACGCTGCACGGCCCTGTGGGGCCACTGTGACGTGGCTGCTAACGCTCTCCCCACCTGTCGGATGGAGAAACTGAGGCCCAGGGCCACAGGGATCGCTCAAGGTCAGGCCCCAGTTAGTGAGAAGCCAGACACAAGCTCAGGCCAGAGGTGGCCCTGGGGCTCTGCCATCTACCCAAGCACTGGCTGACAAAGGCCTCCCACTGTACCAGCTCCTGGAGGGGGTGTGGGGACTGGGCCCAGCTGCTTCTGGTGGATGTGGGACAGCCCAGGTCAGCATGGGGCTGCTGGGGTCCATGCTCCCTCCCACTCTCGGAGGCGCAGACTTGAAAGACGCTGGCGGGCAGGCTTGGGGGCCTGGGACCAGCCAGGTCACCGGCACTGCCTTCCTGGAGTGAACATGCTGGAGGGCTGAGCTGGAGTCTGGGCCTGTTTCCCAGCAGGCCCTGCAGGCTGTTCCCGCCCAGGCATAAGTCATGCTCCCCTCCCTGCTGCCTCCAGGAGGACATGGCTGCTGCTGGGGTGCTGGGACTGCATCAGTCCTCTTGGCTCGTCAAGGTTGGGGGTGATGGCTGCCCCCAGCATGTGAAACCCAGGGTAGGGGGTGGGAACTGTGCCCCTGCCCTGAGGACACCTGCCGTGGGAAGCTGCCAGAGCCCCTGCAGCCCCCACTTCTGCAAAAGCTCGGGGGCGGGGGGTGGGGAGAGGCCGCAGAGGCTGGTGCCCCCTGACCCATTCCGTGGGGACTGGGCTCTTGCTTGGCTCCTGAGCCCCATGGCTCGTCGCAGGTCCTGGCCCTGCCCTGGGATGGGACCTTTGCGTCCTTGACTGAGAGCCGGAGGGCTGGGCTGCTCTCGGCAGAGTCTGGCCATGAGTCCTTTCCTGATGGCCGTGGCTGGAGCCTGTGACCTGCAGGACAGACAGCGCAGGGCCACTTGCAGTCGCTGACTGGGTCCATTGTCATCTGAGGATCTGGCCGAGCCTCAGTTTCTCCCCAGGAGGTGGCTGGCCGGGTCCGTTCTCTTGGTTGGGCCTGGCCATGCCTCAGTTTCCCATCCATCCGTGGGGGCACAGGCTGTTGCTGAGCAGCACTTCCTTGGAGGGTGTGAGAAGAGAGGCTGCCACATCCAAAGCACGTCCGCCCGGGCCCTGGGCTGGCCTGAGGCCCTGCCTCTGCTAATTTGAGAGGATGGAGGAAGTCCCCTGTGGCCTCTCCCCTTCCTCAGCTGACCTCACCCATCTGGGGCTGCACAGGAAATGCCCGGGGTGTGCCGAGCCCGACACCCCTGCAGAGCCAGGGCCCCAGCACTAGCCACCCGCCATCTGCTGACCTCTGTGGCCACGCCCAGCACCACACTCTCCAAGGCCGACTCAGAGCCCTGGGAAAGGGTCAGGGGCTCCCACCTCTGTGCCGAGCTCATGAGGGCGGGGAGGGGCTCAGCCCTCCATCACCTCTGCGTCCTCACCCCCCACGCTCTGCCTGGCTGCTGCAAGGCTTGCCTGCCTGGCGTCAGGGCCGGTCACCCCCACTGTCCCCTGCAGGCTGGAGGAAGAGTCAGGGTAGGAGAGTCCTGGTCTCACGGGCTCCCAGGGCCCTGGCTCCAGGGATGTGAGGAGCCTCTCCCGGGACAAAGGCTGAGGGGTGCCAGGGGTCCTCGGCCTCTGTGGCCATCCCCCCACCTCGGTTGGCAGATGGGGCAGCAGTTGCAGTTCCCCCAATGCCCACAGCGCAGCGGTGTTTCCCCGCGGAAGCTGCCCTGGGCCAGACCTGCTGCCAGCCCCAGGCAGCTCGGCAGGGCCTGGGGACTCCGAGTGTGGGCCTCGAACCCCTCCCACCCTGACAGCTGGTTCATCCCGCCCTGCGTGGCTTCTCTCCAAAGACAATTAAGATTCGAGGGGAGGGGCAGGGAGAGGACCTGGCTTGGTTGAGAGGTGGGGCCTAGGACCCTGGGACTCTGCACCCCCCCAACCCCGCCACATGCAAGGCTGCGCCCCTCCCCAGGGGCTGTCGGGGGGCCCTGTCTCAGGGTCACTGCCAGGGTCATGCAGGCAGCCCTTGGGCACCAAGGAATCACCACTTTTCACATTCTGGGGAGCTCTGGGCATGGCCTCCAGGGAGAGCCTGGCCTCTGACGCTGGTCCCCAGACTCCTGAACACTTCCTCGAGTCACACGGCCCGAGCCCTGCTTGTCAGGGAGGGAGGCAGGCTGCGCTGTCCCATACACTTCCAATGCCGTGTTTTTCGGGGCTCCCCTGAGGTGACCAGGGGATGCCAGACACCTCAGGTGAGGGTTTGCTGCTGGCTTTGCGGCTGGTGAGGGCTTTCCACGGGGCAGCAGGTCCCGAGCTCTTCTGGGGAGGGGCCGGCTCCTGCATCTCTGGGATTCAAAGGTGGAGAACCCACGGAGGCATTTCCATGATGACTGAAAGAGGTAGCAGAGTCACAGCTGCGGGGATGGCTCGCAGAGTGACCAGAGTGGCCAGTGCAGAAGAGACGGGTGGGGCCAAGGTCTCCAGGAGGCTAGGAGGCACCTTCAAGAAAACAAATGGAAAGCAGTGATGACCTGCTGCGTCTAAGAACACGGGAGGAGGCCTGCCGCTCCGTGGGAGAGCTTGGGTGATGACCACCCATGCCGCGGCGGCCGCTGACTGCTCCCGCAGCTGTACGCTCCCCAGTCACAGTCAAAGGAGTTTCACCGCGCTCAAGGCTCCCCAGCTAAAGGGCACGTTTCCCAGCCTCCTTGCAGCCTCTGACTCAGCCTGGGACCAAGTTCTGGCCAACGGGACCAAGCAGGGGTGGGAGGTGTCACTTCTGATCGTCCCGTTAAAAGGAAGGGTCATTCTGTGGCAGAGCCCACCCCGAGGTACCTGGCCACAGCCACCTTCGGAATGCTCTCTGCGTGACAGACGCTATACCCTGGACTCTCTGAACATGCCAGGAGCTGAAACGCCCTCTACCTTCGGGTCTACAGCCCCTCCAGATAAATTAAGAAATTCAGCCTTTCTCCACTCTTAGCTGGATTCGAAAGTTCCATATATCTCGTGATGATGTGTGTTTTTACAGCAGCCTTTTCTTTCTTTCTTTCTTTCTTTCTTTCTTTCTTTCTTTCTTTCTTTCTTTCTTTCTTTCTTTCTTTCTTTCTCTCTATCCCTCCCTCCCTCCCTCTCTGCCTCCCCCCCACTTTCTTTCTTTCTTTCTGATAAAGTCTTGCCCAGGCTGAATGCAGTGGCACGATCTCGGCTCACTGCCAGCTCTGCTTCTCCACTCCCAAGTTCAAACGATTCTCCTGCCTCAGCCTCCCAAGTAGCTGGGATGACAGGCGCCTGCCATCATGCCTGGCTAATTTTTTTTGTATTTTTAGTAGAAACAGGATTTCATCCTGTTGGCCAGGATGGTCTTGAACTCCTGACATCAGGTGATCTGCCCGCCTCGGCCTCCCAAAGTCCAAAGTGCTGGGATTACAGGCATGAGCCACCGTGTCCAGGCTTGGTGTTTTTTGTTTGTTTGGTTTTTTTTTTTTTTGAGACGGAGTCTCGCTCTGTTCCCCAGGCTGGGGTGCAGTGGTGTGATCTCAGCTCACTGCAACGTCCACCTCCCGGGTTCAAGTGATTCTTCGGCCTCAGCCTACCAAGTAGCTGGGATGACAGGCACGTGTCCCACCCCCAGGGAATTTTTGTATTTTTAGTAGAGACGGAGTTTCACCACATTGGCCAGGCTGGTCTTGAACTCCTGACCTCGTGATCCACCTGCCTCGGCCTCCCAAAGTGCTGGGATTACAGGCGCTGAGCCACCGCACCTGGCCAGGGTCACTCTCCTGTTGCCCCTTCCCTCCCTCCTGCAGGCAGGGAGATGGTGAGAGGTTGAGTGGCCCCTTGCATCCTGAGCCAGAGCTGCATGTTGACAGTGACCGGAAAGCCCAGCAGCCGGGGCCACTCACCTTGGGACTTCTGTATGAGGGAGAAACCAACTCTACCATCTTTAGATTCCTGCTGTTTTGGTTCTTTGCCTCAGTATTGTAACCAATATTCTAACTAAGCAAGTGAAAAAAGAAGCCATTACGGATTCCAGGAAAAACAAAAAGTTGTAAAAAGAAAATGCATTTATCACATAGTAAGTACGTGGCTTGAGTGTGAACAATGTCTACAGAGTTCTATTAATGCCAGCTCTGACTATCCATGTGAAGAATTTGGGATCCATCGTGTGTTTGGAGGGTGGGAGGGGAGAAGGGCACTCGCGGGTCAGGGACAGACGGGAAAGCGAGAGCCTCATCTTCTGGTGGGAAGTCAACAGGAAGTTTCAGGGACCTGCACGACAAGCATATTATTTCACAAGAGGGCGGTAGCGCCGGCTGGAACAGCCACGGTGGCCGAAGGGGTTTTAAGTGATCACTTCTGGAGTTAGAGCTGCAGTTTCCTTTATGTCTTGGGGAAACTTTTAAACTAGGTGCACACATTGCTTTTAAAATTAAAAACACACAGCCAGGTGTGGTGGCTTTTGCCTGTAATCCCAGCACTTTGGGAGGCCAAGAGGGGAGAATCACTTGAGCCCAGGAGTTTGAGACCAGCCTGGGCAACACAGCAAGACCCCATCTCTAGAAAAAATGAAAACATTGGCCGTTGTGGTGGGGCTGTCGCCCCAGCTACTTGGGAGGCTGAGGTGAGAGGATCGCTTGAGCCTGGGAGGTGGAGGCTGCAGGGGGCCGTGTTTGTGCCACTGCACTCCAGCCTGGGCAGCAGAGGAGACCTTTTCTCAAAAAAATAAAAAAAAAATTAAAAACTTTAAAATTTTTTAGTTTCTGGGCCCTGAACTGAGGCTTTGTGTGCAAACATCCATGGGAAAACGTGGGGAAAAGAGGAGGTAGCGCCTGGTGTGTGGGGTAGGCCGGTGCAGCGCAGCCGGCAGGGAGGAGCTAGCCGGTGAGTGACAGCCCCCAGTCAGGAAGGGACAGGCTCAAGCGCACCAGGCCAAAGGGCCTGGAGGCCAGATCTGAGGCTCAAGGAACCAAGCAGGCCATTTCTTTCTTTCCTCCAGAAAATTATCACCGGCCGAGCCCCATTGCTGCTGCATCCTGGGCTGCAGTGCTTGAGCCCCTGGGTCCGGAGGAGACGCCCTGGGCTCACCTCTTATTAGCACCCTGACCTCGGCATGTGTGCTTTCTCTAAGCCCTGGTCTCCCCACCCATGGGAGCCGCAGAACAGCTGCAGGGGCTGGGCCTCAGCACTTGTCCACCCCTTTCGGGAGCCTCTTCTCATACCGAGGAGTCTGGCATGCTAAGTGCATCCTTCCTCAATCTCCCTATCAACCAGGGCTCAGGTGCGGGATGGCTCAGGTGCGGGATGGCTCAGGTGCGGGATGGCTCAGGTGCAGGATGGCTCAGGTCCGGGATGGCTCAGGTCCGGGATGGCTCAGGTGCAGGATGGCTTAGGTCGGGGATGGCTCAGGTGCGGGATGGCTCAGGTCCGGGATAGCTCAGGCAGCCAGATGCTCCACCTTGTGGAGAATGAGGACAGAGCCATCTCGCTGGCTGCCATGACACTTGGCATTTCTGCAGCAGCATCCGAGCTGCCATCAGGAACCTCAGCAGGCAGCTCCGCCTGCAGTGCAGGGACCTCCTGATCCCCAGATGTGGCTGGGGCCTGGTGCGGTCTCTCCCTAGCCTCTCAGCCAGCCCCCGGAGCGAAGGAGTTCAGGGCAATGAGTGTTTGTTTCCTTCCTCCCTCCCTCCCTCCCTCCCTCCCTTTCTTTCTTTTGAGACAGTCTTGCTCTGTCGCTCAGGATGGAGTGCAGTGGCTCGACCTCAGCTCACTGCAACCTCCACCTCCCAGGTTCAAGCGATTTTCCCGCCTCAGCCTCCTGAATACCTGGGATTAGAGGTGCCCATCACCGTGCCTGGATAATTTTTGTGTTTTTAGTAGAGATAAGGTTTCACCTTGTTGGCCAGGGTAGCCTTGAACTCCTAACCCCAGGTGATCCACCTGCCTTAGCCTCCCAAAGTGCTGGATTACAGGCATGAGCCAACATGCCCAGCTGGGTGTTTTCTTACTGTCGTAAAATACACGGAAATAATACAAATAAATTATGATTTTGACCATTTTTAAGCGCACAGCTCAGTTGCACTAAGCACATTCCCAGCACCGCATCACCCACCACCCTCTGCAGAACGTGTCACCCACCGCCCCTCTGCAGAACGCCTCCATCTTCACAGACCGAAGCCCTGTCCCCATGAAACACTGGCTCCCCAC
>CAUYLG010004571.1:0-30884 GCA_963573385.1 Cacajao melanocephalus
GAAGTGACAATATATCCACAATGTGTCCTCTAGTCCTTGGAATGTCCGGAGACCCCCGCACCCTCCTCTCTGCCCGGGAGATGATTTACGGAATCCCCTAAATGTTTGAATCCCTTCACCCTCACCCCCGCCCCTCAACCTCATCTCCGCCCAGAAAGTGATTTGCAGAATTCACTAGCCCTCGGAATGTCTGAGGCTCCTCACCCCCACCCCCACCACATACCTTTACCCGGGAGAAAGGTATAAAAGGTATTGACACCCTCCCTCCGGGGCCACGGGTTGGAGAGACGTGAGTCCTCCGTGGACGCCGGCAATAAAGACCCTGCAATTTGGCCTACTTTTGTCTTGGTGTTAACTTTCTATGCTCAGTTCAGTACAACAATTCAGTCTTTACTCTCTCCCCCATCCACTTTATCCTCTATCTTTCTACTCCATTTATGTTCTTAAAATACCACTTTCATTTAATTTTTACTTTAAAGCCTTCAAAGGCAGCCACCTGTTAGGACACATACAAACTCCTTGACAGAGCAATGGACGTGTTTAGTGGTGGAGCCCAGCTTCCCTCTCAGCCTCACTCATGGGCTGCCCCAGCCCCCAGCCCTACTCACTAGCCTCCCAACCTGCCATTCCCAACCCCCATGTTATCCTCCCTTCTCTCCACTGATGCAAAGGCTACCATCTTCTGTGCTTCACTCCTAACAGCCTTCCTCCCCTTTCCTCCCTCTAGGGAAGGGCTCTTCCCATCACCAGAGCTACTCTGAGTGGCTCGCTGCCCACTCATTTCCTGTCTGAGGTTATTAATTATTTCCCACTTCAAGCTCTTCCTGTTAGATTTAGAGATCTTCAACTACAGGACCCCTTCTGTGTCATAAACCCTTGTAGTGTCTTCTGGGTTTACCACACTGTGCCTGGGATATAGATTGGTAAGTGGTTAATAAATAAATAATTTTATTTAAACTATTCGGTTAATAAATATTGATTGACTTGGAGGTAATTTTGTGATAATTAACTTTCAGTTTGCCAGAAACTTGCTGTAGATGACGTTGACTAGATTTACTCAATCTTGGCTAAGATGCATATTTATCTGAGACCAAAAATTCAACTCACATGAAACGTTCTCCTTTTGCAAGCCCAGTGTGCCCTTTAGGTAATATAATCTTATGGGACCACTGTCAGTGTGCCCTTTAGGTTGACTGGCCTTGCAAAAGGAGAACCTTTCATGTGAGATAGAGCCTAGGATACTTTTAGGGGCCCGGGGAAATGTTTAACTTTTAATTCACTGCAGGTTACTAGATGGGGAAGAGAGGGAGGGGGCATGGGTTGAAAAACTTCCTATTGGGTACTATGTTCACTACCTGGGTGATGGAGTCTGTATCTCAAACCTCAGCATCTCACAATATACGTATGTAACAAACCTGTACCTGCAGCCCCTATATCTAAAATAAAAGTAGAAATTTAAAAAATCTTTAAAAATAAAAAAATAATGAATATAAAACACTGAATGCAGCTTGGATTTATACTGTTACAATCACATTTTTATATGTAGATATTGCTATATAGGCATATAGTTTATTTTTTATATGGAGGAAGAGATTCACAAAGGCAAAAGTACCTAGGGCCTATAAAGGTTATAATGAGACCCTGAGATGAAAGCAAATCAAACGGTCATTTGGAAATATGCCCCTCCCTGTGTGGCAGCCCAGAAAGTTTCCCTAGAGCATTGCCCCAGAAGCCTGTCTGCAGGCTCACTGCATAGGCCAGCGGGGCTTCCCTAGGGCTGAACAGTGAGTCAGGGAACACTCACCTGAGTAGAATAGGGAATATAAACAGATGACATAATCTGTTCTGATTTCAAGTTGGCCTCAGGTGATCTCTCAAGAAAAGGGCCATTTAAAGGAATCTGCCATTGTCCTTCTGTTTGAGAAAATCACCCTTGGTTAGGATGAGCTTATCAAATTGGAGAATATGCTGCCAGTGGCAGATAAATATATGGTGGAAAGAGGGTGCAGGCTGGGAGCCACATCTGGTTCTAGCTGCAGCTCCCAAGCTAGGCCTCCTTTGGCAAGTCATGGAAACTTTGGGGTCCTCAGCTGCAGTGTGACAGCGTTGGTCAGATAAGCTGCAAAGTCCTTTCTGGTTCTTCTGGACCATTATACGCTATTCACAAAATTTGTGCTCAAAAAACTTTAAAGCTATTTGGAAACAACCTACTACAATGTGTACATTTCACAAATGAGAACACTAAGCTCCAGAGAGGTTAAGTGACCTTTGCAAAGTACCAGAGGCGGGACTGGTGGCCGAGATGGGATCCCTGATAGTCATGCGACACTTACTGAGGATACATTCTGAGAAATGGTGTAGTTAGGTGATTCTGTTGTGTCAATATCATAGAATGTACTTTACAAACTTAGATGGTGTTGCCTACTGCCTACCATACCATCTAGGTTTGTGTAGCAATAGCTACACCTAGGCTACAGAGTGTAGCTACTGCTCCTAGGCTACAAACCTGCACAGCATGTTACTGTAGTGAATACTGTAGGCAATCATAACATAATGGTAAGTATTTGTGTATCTAAACATATCTAAACACAGAAATGGTACTGTAAAAATATGGTATTATTAATGTAATCTTATGGAACTACTGTCATATATGTGGTTTGTTTTTTGCCCCCAAATTTTTATACATGATTATATATCTGTATGTGTGTGTATATATATGTATGTATGTGCATATATTTTAAACAGTTTGCCATACTATTTGACCCATAATTTTTTAATGTAATTTTAGTCAAGGAGAAGATATCTTACATTAATAGCCCTATGAATAATATGCATTTATTTTTATTTCTCTAAGTTTAAATCATTTTATTTCCATAAAGCTCATGATGTCTTTGAATAAAGAGAGGAGGAATAAGTAATATGCCCCACAAACTTAATTTTGTTTAAAACGAAAAGTCCTATAAGAAAAATTGCCATCTTTATGAATATCTGCAATAAAATATTCCATAAACCTTTAAAAACACAGAGATACTTCTCATTAATTTTTCTTCACCTGCTTTGATACTGCAATTTAGACTGCTCATAAATGTGGCCAAATATTTAAGAAAAATTGCTAGATGCAGTAACGTATCTGACCTGCTACACACAGAACAGATGGAGGGCAGGATAATTGGTCAGTTTCATCCTTAGTTTTGAGGTAATGTAAACATAGCTTATGAATCTAAATTAGAAGTACTTGGGTCCCTAGTTCATGGTTTACAGCAGGAGCTATATAATTGATAGTGATAAGTACAAAATAAAATGCTTAAATCTTGGTCTCTTACCTTTAGGTATCAGACTGATGGCAGCATTTCCTGCTGCTAAAATGGGGTTTAGGTCAGAAAAATTAGGCCGGCTCACCACATGTCCTCCTAAAGTCTAAATAAAAATACAGATGGCATTTTAAAAGCTATACTTAGTTATTTGACAAATAAGGAATTATTTGTGACATTTCTAACAGGGTGCTTGTGTAAGTTTTTAATTCTCTCTTTTTTTTTGCTTCACTGAAAGGTCTGGCAGGGTTTGGGGGCAGTTACATAGATTAGATAATACATCGTGCAAGATTCCCACTCCTGACCCCATCCAAACTTACAGCTTGAGAAAATATTCCTCTTCCATGTGTGAAGTGGGAAATTTCTTTGAGAACTGACCCGAGTATGCATGTGTCTTTGTTTAGAAGCTTTCCTTGATAGGCATGTTTACTTATGAGGACAGACAAAAGGAAAATGATTGGGAATGTAGGGGCTGGTGCCAGCAGGTTAGGGAGATGAGGGGTTAAAGCTAAACGGAAGAAAGAGTGTGGACCAATATGCGGCAGGTGGAGCGACTGGAGCCTGGGGAAACCTCAAGAACTGAGACAGGAGCATCACATTCAAAATGCCTGCGATGCTGCTGGGAGGTAGAGGCTGCTTTGCTGCCCAAAGCCTCAGTGACGGCTGCTTCACACACAGCCTTGAACAGTGAGCTTTGAAAGACTTAAGGGGACAAGTCGATGTTGAGTGGAGCAACATGCTTCAGAAAAGGGACAGAAGATGCAGAAGGTGAAAACACAGAGTGGGTTTTGAGAATCAGCTGAAGGGCCAGAGAAAATCAGGAGACAGGAAGTATCTGCTGGCCTCTACTAAATCCTGCTGAGCTGCCCATCATGTGTGAAATGAGGAATGATTCAAACTAATCATTTTTAAATCTTAAATAATAAGAAAGCCCCACAAACCTAAACAACTGGGGGTATCCAAGAATAGACACGTCACGTACATGTTTAGAAATTCACTTTGGTTCAAAGGCCTAAGAGGAGAACCAGCCGTACAAGAGTATTTTGGAAATGCAGCCTTGTGTTTACACAAGTCTTGGATAAGACATATTTCATGGAATTTTAGAGCTGGACATAGAGATAGGCTATTTGGTCAAATCTTAGTGATAGCCTATTTGGTTGAATAGAGACCTTAGAGATTGTCTATTTGGACCTTAAAAATAGTCTATTTGGTTGAATCTTAATTTTTGGTGTGACATTTTTAATCTTAAATTTTGGTGTGATTTTTTTTGTCTATAGTTTTTATTTTAAAAATTTTAGATTGATGATAATATATATTTATGGGGTACAATGTGCTGTTATGATGTATGTATACCATAGTGGAATGATTAGATCAAGCTAATTAACGTATCTATCACCGAATGTATTTATCATTTCTTTGTGGTAAAAACACTTAAAATCTACTCTCGTAGCAATTTTGAAATATACATTACTATTAATTATAGTCACCATGTTGGGCAACAGATCACAAAAGCTTATTTCTCCTGTCTAACTAAAACTCTGTGCCCCTTGACTGACATCTCCCTTACACTGGACCTTAATTTTTAAAATGAAGAAACAGTGGCTTACAGAGGTCAAGCAGCTTCTCCAGAATCTTGTGACTCCAGTACCATAATTTTGCTGTACCATGTGCTACTCTGCACACAAACCTACACACTCAACGTGATGCCTTCACCTTAGGCATATACATGCTCACACTCATATTGTACAGACTTGTTCAACATTGGCTTGAGATTCCTCTTCAGAGTAACATTTGTTAAACTGAACAGAACTGTATGACTGTCTATAACTGTGATGTCTCTCATAGAACAACAGAGAACATACGGCCATATTCCTCACCTGGGCTCCTGCAAGTGTCCTCAGAGGCTTCAGAAGAGCTTGACGGATCTTAGTATTCTCCTTCGGTTGCTCCAAAATGATCAAATGTAAGGCATTATTCAACTGGGCCAGGCTGCATCCTGCACCTATTGTCACCCCTGAAAACACAGTAGTGAGATATCAGCTTCAAGGAAACTGTAACCAGAGGTGGTTGCATGCAAATGGTCTTTTAAATGTATCTCCTCTTTTCATATTTACTTAGAATGACAAAACCCAAAGATAAAGATATTTCTAGCAGCTTGCTTTATTCGCAAATATGAAGTACCGAATCCTTTTCCCCAGTCATGTATACAGTCATACATGCCATACATTTTAGCACTTAACCAACCACAGATATCTGAAGTTTATTGCTTTCTTTATTTCCAATTTAGTTTTTCTGAATAGATGGATCCAATATGAAAATTCCAGCCATGGTCCTATAAGATGTCTTAAAGATCATCAAGCCCAAGTGGGAGCTGGCCTGCACAATGTGTGTTGCCCATCAGCCCTTCTTTCCCAGCCATCTCTTCCTATTCATCCATTATCAGAAAGATGACAATAATAGATGCCCTCCTGCACCTTGGGTCAGAGTTTTGTTTGTGGGTGTGCTTGCAGAGTATGAGTTGAGTAGTGATGTCATCTACTCCATGTGTTCTCAATGGGGGCAATACTGTTGCCAGGCTGGAGTGCAGTGGGATGATCATAACTCACTGCAGCCCTGAACTGCCGGGCTTAAGCAATCCTCCTGGAGTAGCTGGAACTACAGCTGCAAGCCAGGCTTGGCTAAGTTTTACATTTTTTTGGTAAAGACTGGGTCTTGCTGTGTTGCCCAGGCTGGTCTAAAACTCGTGGGTACAAGTAATCCACCTATCTCAGCCTCCCAAAGTGTTGGGATTACAGGCATAAGCCACTGTGCCCAGCCCAAAAATCTCACTCTTCTTATGTATAAAGCACCTATATGCATTCAACATCCTTGACATAACTAATTCCATCTTAGAAGAAGACTCCATCTTATATTTCACAGGGCACTTTGCCAACAAGGATAAGATGTTTTGTTTAGTGAACAAATAAAAAAAAAAGACTACATCCAACCAGATAAGGACACAAACAAGCACACTCTTCCACTATCAGTTCTTGCCAGAACCCTCTGTGACTGCAGAAAATTTGGCTTTCAGCAGCTCGAAATGGCCGTCTTAACTGACATCAGCTTACTGTCACTCATGATAAAAACTTGGTGTCTGCCCTGAAGGCTGTGCCACCTCAGACTCTTCCTTGCAAGACCAACGGGATGCCCGGCCCAGAGCATGACTCCTTTTGTCTTCTTCGATCCCCCTGCATTGGTTCATTAACCCTTTCTTCTATCTTTTTCCTCTTGATGTTAAATGTTACTTCATTGTGGAATGTTTAACTTACAACACTTACATATTGACTAAGTGTATTATTATGTGTGTTTACAATATTGACCGTCTTGCAGAGAGGCTTGAGCCTGCGTGCTCACGGCTCTGACTACTGAGTGATCCAGGAGTGTTAAGGAGAACCGCCTCCTTGGGAACTCCATGTAGCTTGTGGCTTTCATGATTGAAATTACATTAATAAAAGTCTGACATCGTGGAAAGTCACAAATATGCATGAACCTGGTTACCTCTAACCTAATGACATGTACATAAACAGACACACAGTTTATCTGTGGTATTAAAATTTCAGGGAGGGATGATTAGGGAAATAAAGTCTATTGCTTCTTACAGGGGTGATAATGAAGAAAAGGTTGAGAAACGCTGATCTAGTTGTACAGGCTCCACCTCCCCTGTCCTAAAAATAACTAAACCTAAAATGACTAACTAAATACATTTATTTTAAAAAAATAACTAAAAATAATTAAATATCCCACACACCATCTTCCCAACCCTCTTCCATATCTGACTGGGCCTCCCCTTGCTCCATCTCTTCCTGTGAATCTGATTTTTTTTTCAACTGTCTTGATCAAGTTACATTTGTTTTTTCTTTTGAGATGGAGTCTTGCTCTGCCACCAGGCTGGAGTGAGGTGGCGCGATCCTGGCTCACTGCAACCTCCACCTCCTGGGTTCAAGTGATTCTCCTGCCTCAGCCTCCTAAGTAGCTGGGACTGCAAGTGCACGCCACCACGTCCGGCTAATTTTGGTATTTTTAGTAGAGACAGGGTTTCACCATATTGGCCAGGATGGTCATGATCTCTTGACCTTGTGATCTGCCTGCCTCAGCCTCCCAAAGTGCTAGGATTACAGGCATGAGCCACCGCACCCAGCCTGGGATGTGGTTTGTGTGCAGAACTTAGAAAAATCCCATCCCCCCATCCCACTCCGTGAGGTTTAACTTTCCCTAGTACTGCAATGTAACGCTATTATATTTTTATGGGATGAAACAATATAAATTTAATAACCATGGCTCCTGAACCAGTTATGTCAACAATCAGTATGTAACTTTTTCCCTGTAAGATGTTTGCATATTTTCACAAAGTGAGAACAAATATTATATGTAAATCCCCTGCTTTAGGTTCTGTAAGCATGCACTGGAATTTGCTTGAAACCTTCTCTGGGTAAAGTTTAAAAAGGATTTTATGGGTGGAGGTTATAATTGGCTTGGGTAGAGGTTGAGATTCATTTTCATCTTGGAAATCGCTGCCCATGAAGAGATAATACAGGGTCAGGATACTCCTGGTAACTGTGACAAAGAGCTGAGAAATTTTCTGCAGCATCCTAGAGGGGCTGCACATCTCTCTCCTCTGTTCTTTTGTCCCAGTTTGAGCCAGCAATGCCACCCCTGGATGCTAGACTGCTCTGGCAAGTCCTGCTTTCTACCTGCAGTCAGAAGCCTAAAAATAATGTGGGTCACACCTCAGTTAAAAAGCCCATTGAATAGGGTGTGAAACACAAGGAAATCCTTTATTTCTCCTTTTGGTGTCCTGAAGTTTCCAAAGAACCCAGGTGCTATCTGGCTCAAAGATGGAGGTCACTTCTCGCTTGGTCAGACCTTCAAACAGCTCTGTGATGCTGTTTTCTCCCTGCGCCCCCAACAGCTAGTTTGATGCCCCCTCCCTCCACCCTCAACAGAAGTGCCTGACTCAGTTACTTCCATCTTCTGTTGACTCATCCTAGGTAGGGTTGCTAGATAACATATAGGATGCTCAGTGACATTTTAATTTCAGATAAACAACAAATAATATTTAAGTATCAGCATGTCCTCTGCATTCAAATTCAAATCTAACTGGGTGTACTGCATTTTTATATGCTGACTGTGGCAACTCTACTTAGGTCAAATACAACCCATACATCAGAAATTCCTCCCTCCCTTCCTCCCTTCCTCCCTTCCTCCCTTCCTCCCCTCCTCCTTCCTTCCTCCCTCCTTCCTTCCTTCCTTCCCTCCCTCCTCTTTCTCTTTTTCTCTCTCTTTCTTTCCTTTCTTTTTTCTTTTCTTTCAACAGAGTCTTGCTTTGTTACCCAGGCTGGAGTGTAGTGGCATGATCCTGGCTCACTGCAACCTCCACCTCCAGGGTTCAAGCAATTCTCCTGCCTCAGCCTCCTGAGTAGCTGAGACTACAGGCATGCTCCACCATGCCTGGCTAAGTTTTTGTATTTTTAGTAGAGAAGGGGTTTTCATCATGTTTGCCAGGCCAGTCTTGAACTCCTGGTCTCAAGTGGTCCTCCTGCCTCAGCCTCCCAAAGTGCCGGGATTACAGGTGTGAACCACTGTGCCTGGCCAGAAATGTGTTCCTTGATCCTGTAGGAGATCTTTCTCAGTGTGGAGACCTCTCATGTAGGAGATCTCTCATGTAGGAGAGCTTTCTCAGTGCCCCCAAGATTCACAGCCCCACAGTATATCTAGAAGTTGTCCTGAGACTAAATGGGGCAGCCAATGTGTGCAGCGGAACCTGGATTTACAATGGAATCTGGTCATTCATCATTGAGTTCTTGTGTCCCTCTGTGCCAGGCAGGGAATGTGACATCAGGGTCAAGCATGGTCCTTTGCTTCAAAGGTCACATTGCTTATTTCTCCTTCACTTCTTGTCACATCCTCCCACTCCCACCTTCAACTCTTTGTGTCTGTCGGGATCAACTTCCCCCAGTTTCTCAAAAGCACTCTGTTCTTTTGCGTTTGGCCCCTATGCTGCTGACTGGAACACCCTTGGCGCTAGGCCTTTGGTGTGCTCTGAAAATGCCTACTCACCCACCCTGTCTTCCTCTGCTGCCCACACCCAGCTTGCATGCCCTTCCCTGTGCCCACAGCGTGGCTCTCCCCATGCTTGCTCTATTGGTCATTGCACTGGCAGTCTCCCTTACTAGACTGAGGGCAGAGGCTGTGTCCGTCCAGCTTTCCTCTGAACACCTGGTGCTTGGTAAAATGTGTTAGCTAAATGAAGTCAGAATTATTTTGAGAACTGCAAGAAGTGTCAGGGCTGCAGCAAAGGGTCCCTGGGGGCAAACATTTTAGGGTGCCTCTGAGACACCCATGCCCCCAGTTTTGTCCTAGAGCCAGGATCTCATGAAGATGAAACAACCCTAACATGCTGCACTCTCCTTGTTCCATGGAGCTGTGGGCCGTTCACTCTTGGTGGTGCATTATCTGGTCCCGCACATCGGATTGCTTAAAGCCAGGTGAAGAGGTAAGGGATACAGGATTGTGCCTCAGCAGGTTTGGACAGGGCAAGCTGGGATGGCTGTGCGGTGACTTAGTGGGAGGTTGTGGGACTCCACAGGGTCCTCTGGCCTTGAGAAGGGAGCAGGTGGAATGGTGAGAGGGGGATGGGGATGCTTCCAAACACACTTTGCTCTCTGTGTGGCTGTGCTCCTCTCTGGGAATCATGCCTGAGCCAGGGCCCTAAGTCAGCAAGAAATTAGGGTTTTAAGGGAGGCTGAAGTTTTTGCAATATGGAGGATCTGCTTTAAGAAAAAAACCCAAAATTATGGATATACATTTAGGTACAGGGCTTTGGAAGGGGACATGGGAGTCCTGTGAAAGTGAAATCGGCAGGTACCGACTCTGTCAGAAAATCTGTGTTTATCCACCAATATTCATTTCTCATATACTGGGCATTTGTCAGAACCACCCACCAGAAAAACAAGTTAAAAATAATATCCCTGACCCCCGCCCAAAACTATTGACTCTAATCAAAAGTCAGGGGCTGGAAGTGCCAGGTGAGTCTTGTTGCCCAGAACTACTTATTTATATTAGGCACCAGAAAGAAAGGTAACGAGCAGATGCTGGAAAGATGGGGAAATGGGAGGCTGAGAGTTGGTTTTGCCTGAAGCTGGTTCTGGCCACGTTTACCTGGGAGTTTGTGAAATTTCAGCTCGCTCCCAATATAGACGAATGTCTTCATTTTAGAATGTCTAGAGAAAGCATGGTGAAGAATGTAGTGGATTTAGAAATGATATAAAAGTGGAGTGGCAAAGTTTGCTGACTATTGGTGAGCTGCTGAATCCGGGTATATGGGAGACAGCAGGATCAGGGGGATTTGGCCTGTCTGGAATGGGAGTGGAATTGGGACTTTAGGAGGCAGTTCCCATCAGAGTAGTAACATCATGCGGTAGGAAATGGGACTGCAAGGAGTTGAGTCATGAGAGATGCAGTCTGGAAAGAAAATGAAGCATCAGGTACAGACCATGTCTTAGATAAGTTTGGCAAGGAAAGAACAAGGAAAGAACAAGGAGCAAGGAAGTAGTGTTTTTAGATGTTTATGTTGGGAGACAGAAGGACAGACAGAGGGGATAATGCTGTCTTGTTCACCACTGGATCCCTACAGCCTAACACAGAGCATGGCACTTTGTAGGTGCTCAATAAGTATATACTATTAACTTATTTTGAAGTAACTTTAATCTCATAGGAAGTTTCAAAAATAATACCAGCTGTCCTATATACCCATCCTCTAGCTTCCCCCAGCTGATAATATCCCACAGAGCTACAGCACAACATTAAAACTGGTACAATCCTGATAACTAGATTATGGAGCTTGAAATTGACACTGGTACAGTCCTGATAACTAGATTATGGAACTTATTCAGATTTCACCTCTCATACAGGACTCGCATGTGTATGTGTGTAGTTCTACATGGTGCTGTCTCATAGACAGATTTTTATAACTACAATCACTCCCTCCTACTCCTGTATAGCTGTACCCAAACTCAAGAAGTTCTTCAGGAAGAAGCATTTATCGAAGGTCTGTTGAAGGTCTTGGAGGAGTGCGGAGTCAAGACCAGTGGTGGAGAGCTGGGAGTATATTAGCTACACTTTGGAATTTTGAAATATGTTTATAAAACTTTGTTTTTTCTAATGAGGATTATGAAAGGGTATAGGACCACTCAGCGAAATGTCTTTGTGGGACACTATTGTCAGTGACATGCACCCCTGAACATTTGGCTGAACAAAAGCTTGGCTAGACATTTTTTACATTAACACTTCTGAATATGAAACTGTCATCAGGGTGACCTCGGGGCTCAAAGGCCATAATGCTCTTTCCAAAGTGAGCACCCTCATAGTTCACTGGATGATTTTTTTTGGTTTTGTACAAGTAAAAACTACAGCAAATAACACATGAATCTATCATGCATTCTCTGCACTCCAACTAGACTGTACAAATGGAACATGAGGCTGTTTATCTAGACCAAACACAGGTGACTTCCTAGATAAGTTTCAGCATGTTCCCTCTTACCGCCCAGTCTAGACAGATTACAGCAAAATAAAAGGATACGTCTTTTCCTCAAGTAGAACAGTAGATTGACTCCAGGGTCAGCATTCCTCTCTGTCACCTACATTGTGAAATGAGAGAAGAGATTTTAGGAAGATAATAACATGTTAGGGCAATTCGGTCCACTGTTTTGGAGGCATGTTTTTGATAGGTGGTGGCTTTATAGGAAAAAAATAACAAAGAAAACCTTTTATTAACACATGGAAGTAGAATTTTGAAGAAATAGTGGAATATTATTCCAAAGTCTCTGAATTTTCTAATATATATGACAATTACAAATTCCAGATTGTTTTTCTTCAAACAATCCACTGTTGGATGTGGATCCATTTGTATCTGGACCCAAATGGGAACAGATACACAGAGACACTGAGTTCCTAAAAGGACTCAGATAACTCATGGCCACAGAAATTCATCAAAAAGGTGAGCAGGAGATTTCCAAAATATAGGGTTTTGCTTCCCTGCCTCTGCCACTAATTCAGCATGTCCCAGGGAGCCACTCCTCTTCCCCTAGTGAGGTGGGAATGGCAGTGCAGGGGGGCATGAACTGTGGCTCTGCCCCTCATGTCCTTGCTCCAGGATGCTCCTGCCAATGGATTACAGCAGGCATATCTGCCCTCCCTGCCCTGGAGCAGTGCAGGCAGTTCTTGTGCTGGGTGTAATAGGCACAAGAACTTAGGGAGGAGACGACAGAAACTTACCTAGAAGGGTGGCGACACTGAGATTTTCTGAGATGGTAAAAATCCAGAGTTTTGATTGTCCTCTGGAAAGAGGACATCATTCTTTTGATTTTTACCATCTCAGAAAAAGGCAACAAACCACCTTATTTCTTCATACAATACCTCCCATTTCCAAGTTTCCTTTCAAGTCCTCAGAAGATTTACTCAGCCAGAGGTGAGCTCAGCAACCTTCTGCTCTAAATCTTGTGTGTGCAGGTGACTAAGTACAGTGGCACCACAGAAGCAAAACAAAGCATTATGGTTGTATTTTCTTTAACACCACAATTGTGTGGCAGTGGAAATTATTTCAAGGTGGGAACAAGAGAGAGGGTAGAGGTTGATGATAAGCATGCCAACTCTGCTATGCCTTCATCCTGTCCCCTCACACTGGGGGAGCCTGGCCTGATGACACTACGCTGTGCTATTAAGACATCCGTCTATCTGATACAACATTCCAGGTAAACAGCTATCATTCTCCAATAACTTTAGCAATCCAAACAGTTGGACTTAATGTTGTTAATAGCATTACATTTAATACTTGATTTATTGCTGTTCCTTTCAATTATGATAATGCCTTTGGCCCAAAGAGCACAAAATGGCAAGGTTCCACATGAAGAAGGAGAAAGGCAGGATTAGACTTTGGGAAATTAATCAAGGGCTGCGACTGCAATTTTGACATATCAGATACATAGTATTCCCAGCCACTTAAAACAAATGTTTCAGTAATCATATGAAACATGCTGCACTTAGGAAATATACTTTGGTAAGCATATGGAAAGAGGAGCAAGCTCATTAGTAATCAGAAGGTTGCAAATACAGTTAACAATGAGACAACACTTTATACCCATTAGATTAGCAAAAGTTGCAAAGTCTGATGTATCCAGTACTGGCACATCATATACTGGCAAGGAGACAGCACCTGTCCTGCAATGGATTGTGAGAAATATACTTGGGCAGTATCCTGGGAAGCTGCCTGGCAGGCCCTATGAAATCACTTTGCTGCAATTTCACTCAGAAATTTTCATGCCAGTGTCAGTGAGGAGACACATGGTAGTATGTATCTGTACATATACATAGTATATGCCCAGCCAAAACAAAAGATTTTAAAAATCACAGCACCATTTGCATTAAGAACACACACTCATGCACACACAAACATAGTATATATTTCAAAGTTACATCTGTATTTCTAAATAGCCATATAGAAAATAAACGGGAAGATTATAGGTTTAAAATGCAGAAGAAAAGAAAGATGCATATGGGGGAGGAAAATGAAGGTAGAACAAAAGGAAAACAATAACATAACATAAAACAAGAGGAGCCTTGTCCAGATTGTGGTGATGCTGTGCCATTGATGGAGGGGTGAGCTTTACTCAGCCTGTGGCTGCGGTCTAAAGGAAAGAACAACAACAGTAACAATGACAGTTTCATCGAAGAGGTGTATATATTTTCTCATCTTTTGCCTCTGTAATTTGTCTTGGAAATGTATAAAACAGAAGGGTACGTAAACACCAAAATACTGGTTTTAAATTCAAAAGATGGGGAAACTGTATAGGAAATGGTCATTCTAATACAATATTAAAGGATAAATGGTTTTCTCATCAACAAAGGCAAAGCAGTAAAAGCCATTTTCTTTACACTCAGAAAAGTTCTTAGCTTTTGAATTATTGCAAATTGTCACTCAGCAATTATTTTTCTGATGTTCCAGTTGGCTTCAGGTCACTCAGGATCACTAACCCCTTTCTTTGTTCTGTCCTCTCTCTCTCTCTCTCTCTCAATGCATAGTTTTCCTAAAAATGATAATTTCTTGCTATTTGACAGGAAAATTCCCAATGGTACAATCTTGGCTCACTGCAACCTCTGCCTCCTGGGTTCAAGCAATTCTCCTCCCTCAGCCTCCTGAGTAGCTGGGATGCCTGGCTAATTTTTTTTTTATTTTTTATTATTATTTTTATTTTTAGTAGAGACGGGGTTTCATCATATTGGCCAGGTTGGTCTCAAACTCCTGACCTCAAGTGATCCACCTGCCTCAGCCTCCCAAAGTGCTGGGATTACAGGCATGAGCCACCATGCCTGACCCATGACAACAAATTACTTTCTAAAATAACTTTCTACTTTATTACTTCTGTAGTTTTTTTCTAACTGTCTCAAACAATTAGATAGGCATCCTGACTTTAAAGCACCTCAAACTTTTCATTTACTCATTTTGCTCATTACAGCAACTGAATTGAGAACATCTGGCACAAGTTAAGGATACACGTTGCTACCTCTTATCGGTGGGGAAATTGCTGACTTATGGCATTGCCCAGGCAGGGAGTGCATTGACCTCTAGGTGAATCGATCAGCCTGTGGGAATTTATTAAGACAAAACAAAATCATCTGAGAGTTATTTGCTATTATCAGTCTTAACGTCAAATATACCTTCTATGAAAACAGGTGAACTCACGTAGAGCTAATATCCAAATAAAGAGGTATAACAGTTTTTCACAACTGTGCCCTGAAGTTCAGCTGTCAGAAATCACTCCCATTATAATATAACAGTTTTTTTTTACTGATTTGAAAGAAAAATTAAAAGCAAACACAAGCCCCCTCACTTTAATAATTTTGCACTGAAACTTGAACAACCCATGTTCAAATAGATACCACTTTATATGACTGGAAAATGACAGAAGAGAAAGATTAAGGAAATAAGAAGTGGCATCACAGTGAAAAAGGCTTGGCTTTCAACACTGGTACATGACAATTCATAATAATCATGTCGAAAACTTACCTTTCTTCCATTCACAAAAAAAATGAGCTCATCAGAATTGGGAAGCGAAGGCATCATGCCACACATCCACACAAGCCTTCGCCGGGATAGAGTGTGTTTGTTTGCTGTCCTTTAAAGAGCAGATATGTTAGAGTAATTACTTGGATGCCTATCAGCCCCAAGGAAGCCCAAACTGACAGTGGCAGCCTGATGTGGGTGGTTTATAGCTGCACTGCCAGACTAGGAATGCCAACCAGGTCTCCCCCCAACCCAGCCCACGAGCACTTTCAGCATCTCTGAGCAGCCCTGTTTCTTTCTCTTTCATGAACGAGTCAAGCCAGCATCTTCACGTGTTTCCTTTGGAGTCTAAGACCGGTTTTCCCAGGAGAATGTGTATAAAGCCAAGGACTAATAAATAAAAGTGACTTTTTTTAAATTAAAAAAAAGCTTTTGGAGACAGGGTAAGGTGGTGCTGAGGGAATGTGTTCTCTTTCCAGGTTCACAAGGGGGTGTAGTTTTAAGGGCAAGAATTTCCCAGCGCCATGCCTCCACTCCCATCTCTCTCCATCCGGGAGATTTAATGGTTTACGTTTAAATTTCAAGGGTGTGGGAAGAAACTAAGAGTCAATCACTCCTGCGGAAATTCTAAGGAACTCCTTTCATTGGCCAGGGGTCTTAGAGAAGGTGGGGGTTCCTCCCAGGTTAAAAGTCCCCTTCTTCCACACCCCTTGAGGCTCCATGTTTGGGTCCCCTTCCATGAATACTCCCTTCGTAGAAGCCTGTCTTCCCCTCCTAGACTCCATCTCTATTTCCTTCCACTCAGTGTGGAAGCTGCTTTCCTCTCCTGGATTCCATCTTTCTGGATTCTCTTACTCAGTGTGAGAGTTAGCTGTTTATTTCTCTCTCCTCCTGTTTCTAAGTAAATAAATCACTTTCTACATTGTGTTTTGAGTCCGGCATTTACTGCACACTACGCTGTGGTCCCCTCTCTCATTCTTGAGAGGGCAGGAGACCAAGAACCTGGAGAAATGTTCTCTCAGGGGAGCTAAGGGCACCCTGAACCCCTGAACCCCAGTATTACAGTGCAAGGTGACTTGAGAGACTATTTTAGTTTTAGGTAGTCAGTACGGGCATGCACTTGGGCTTAGTCCTAAAGGACAAGCTCACCAAGAGAGGGCATGGGAAAAGAGCGGCAAGTACAGTAGCCCCTCGGAAGAAACGAGCTTGGTGTGTCAAGATAGCAGAAAGGAGGTCGGCGCAGCTGAGTGTGGGGAGTTGGGGAAGATGTGTGGTGACAGAAGGTCAGAGAGACTTTGGTGGTCAGGACAAGGGTCTTGGAGGGATCTAGTGGGAAGGGAAGCTATCAGAGAGTTTTGAGCTAGGATGCAACATGTTATTTATAGTAGGGCATTCCACTGTACAGAGAATGTAGTATTGCTGGTAGGAGGGCAGTTGCAGGCTAGATCTGAAGCCATTTTTGTGTACCCTGGGCTACAGGTGATGGTGGCTTGGACTAGGGCATAGGATGGTGGCATCAGAGATGGAGAAAAGGGGATCATCTTGGCATAAATTTTGGAGGTAGATCCAACTGGACCAGTTGATAGATTAGATGGGAGGGGGTAAAGGAAAGAGGACTCAGGATGAAAACTAGGTTTGTGGCTTGAACAATTGGGTGAATGTTGGTGCCGTTTGCTGGGATGGGAAGACTTGGGGAATTGAAAATTCTCTCTTGGACCTTTTTGACTTCCAAGTGCACATGTCAGTTGGATATAGGAATCTGGAGGTCAGGGGAAGGGTCCAGACTGAAGATGCCAATTTAAGGGTCATCAGCTTATACATGATGAGAGCAAACACTCCATGGAATTGTAAAGTACTAGAAAAAAGTCATGTTCCTGTTGTGGCAGGATAATTTGAGCTATGAGCTGATGTGCTTTCCTCACGCAATTTCTTTTCTTGCTCTTCATGCATTGGTGAGGGCAGCCCATAGTCCCTGCCTTCAGAGTTGAGCTCTTATTGCAGGAATGCAAAAACAAATGAACAAACAAACAAAAAACCTAGGTTATGCTCAGGTGGAGTATTTCAAAACAGGCCTTTGAAACTCTGGCAACTCTAGAGATGCCAGTAACAAAGACAGGTAATAGGGCAGACAGGGGTGCCTAAGGTAAGTGTCTGTCCCAATGCCATTCTTAGCTGCTACAAGAACTTTGGGTTTCCCCTCAGTTGAGGAGGACTGAGTTTCTGCTGTCAGGTGGAATGGGCTTGAGATAGAAACTAAATATATATGTAGGTGTGCACATGCATGTGTGCACATGCATGTGTGTACCTGTGGGTAATAGCTAACCTTTATTCAGTACTTAAGTATATGCCAGGCAAAATGTCTCCCTGCATTAGTTCACTTAATCTTCATCATAGTCTTTGAGATAGGAATACAATCCCCAGTTTGCAAATAAGGGATCAGAGGCAGCCAGAGATTCAGTCACATGTTCTGCACACCTGAGTCTGTGCCCTATGAAAGTCCTATTTGTAATATCACACAGCTTGTTTCCTCAACCACCTGGTGAGACATACTGAATAATTCTGTTTCTCTGGAATGTTGGAATAGTCTACCCTAACAGAGTAATAGTTTCCACTGCGTGTGAAACTATTGCAGCTTTTAAATGTCAGGGCAATTTATCCATCAAGTTTTCAAAAACTGTACAGTCTAACCCTAGATGCCTTCATCACTAGCTGGGTTGGCTTCATTTTGCCACTAATGGGACATGCTTCACAGGAAGACTCAGCACGACCCTCCAGAGATGTGTTGACAGTTCGGAGTCCAGGCTATTTTGATGCATTTTTCAAGCAGATGGAGCTACAGTGTCTCCCTGGTGAACAGAAATATGTATATATGGAACACCAACTGTTCTGAAAGATTGACAAAGAGACCCTGCTGGAACCCTATGGCTCTTTGTTCAAGCTTGTAATGATATAGTGATGACCTGTCACTCCTAGCATGTGAGAATCAGCAATTACGCTTTTGAATTAGATATTTCTTGAGCTCCTGCATTATCAGCAGGCTTGGATCTTGTTTCCCCAAAGACATAAAACTACAGACTTCTCATTTTCTGAGTGGGGAAGCCTCATCCTCCCTGGAAACACAGGTCGTGTTGGGAGTTCCATGGCCTTGCAGGGCTGGAGACCTGATCCTGAGACCATGCTGTTGAGTCTAAAAACACCAGCTGTTTAAGCACACACTTACCACTTGTCCCTGCATCACAAATAGAACATCCTCCAGACGGAAATAAGGTTCCTCGAGACAGATTGTCTAAAAGGTACTGCTTTCCTCAAATATTTCCATGCCTTTTGCATATACTTTGCAATCTGTACTTAATTTTGGTGTTTCTGAATTCTGGTTCATCTGTAAGAAAGGAACCCTCTGTTCTGCCACCAAGTGGCTGGAGAATTCCATGCTCCAGGAGCTGAAAGAAACTTCCACATGCAGGGCTGGATGACATTGCCCTTCAATCTCCTTCCACTCAGGGACGGGGGTCTTCCTGCAGTAGTTCTCCACGAGTGTGTCGGACTGAGAAACAGCACCAGCCTCTCTAGCACTGTACTCGCTTATGTTCACTGCCTCTCCTGCAGCCTCCTGACAAGCTGGTCTCAGCAAAGGGCTTTTCTAGCAGTACATTCTGTGTTGGCATTCTAACAAAATGACTTATTTTTTAAAGGGCTTTTAGCTTTTGCAATTGTGACAGGGCAGACTGACAAGGTAGGCGTGTTATCAGCCTTCCCTCTTCCCCTCTCTTTACCCCTCCCAGAGGGTATATTTTCCTCTCTAGACTGCTCTGTCTTGTTGAGAGCAAGTGGGGAATGGGTGGAGAGGAAACAAAAGGAAGACAGACATTCTGGGGAAGAGAGACAGAGAAGCCAGACTGGGGTCAGAGTTTGGTGGGTTTTGGAGAAATAGCCATCGTGGGCTGGAGAGAAGTAGGAAGAAACAGCCTTTTCTAGAAGTGTTGTGACAAGTTATACATTAGATTTCAATTAACATTCTTCCAGATACAAAAGTTGTTAAAGCATACTAAATATGGCCTGAGAAGGACTCCTTACTTCTACATTCCAGTTCTTGTGGATGAACTGTAACCTAGCTTAAGAGTCAGACAAAATTGAAATCCTAAATAGTATGCACGTGTAACAGTGGCTGAGTGCTGGCCAATCCCAGCGGCTACATATCAACCACTCGTATATGGCTGAAAGTTCAAACCGTGTTCAAATAAGACAAAGCGCTGGGCTGTAACCAATCTTGCTGTTTCTGTACCTCACTTCCAATTCCTGTACATCACTTTACATTTTTGTCTATAGATTTGTTCTGACCACAAGGCATCCCTGGAGTCTCTGTGAGTCTGCTGTGATTCTGTGGGCTGCCTAATTCACCCCCAATTGTTCATTGCTCAGTTAAACTCCTTTAAATTTAATTCAGCTGAAGTTTTTATCAGTTGGAAAACATATTATTTTTGGTTACCAGACTGATTATCTTAGTGCACCTTGGTACACAGATCTGTGGGAACATGAATCTGTTGGTACAGGAATCTGGCCACCTACGGCCAGAACATTTATTGGGATACTAGAGGGACAACCAGTCATATTTCCATGAGCAGAGACCCTGTAAGAGTAATGGCATATTCAAATCCCCCTCTCCTCCCTGGGGACTCACCTGCCTGTGATTCCTGGAGTCTGCCCTCTGCAGGGCTAACATATTCACTTTTAGGGCCCATAAAAACGTTATCTTTTTAAAATCAGAAGAAAACAATGAATATAAACTAGCCTGGGTCATATATATATATTTATATACAACCAATGCAGTAGTAAACTTTGTGTGTTTTAGCAGACCTATTTAGTATCCATAATATTGTTTATGGAGGAAGGGGCCCACAAAGGCAAAAGTTCTGGGGACCCAAGAAGGTCGCAACCTTACCTCTGCCTGGTCTTTGGATAGGGCCAGATCCTGCGCTGCCTCCGAAGGCAACAGGGCTGACTACAATAGGGGAAAGCTGAACTCAGCAGTGAGGTATTTGGAGCACTGCTTACCAGCGTAAGTCGTCGATATTACCTTCAGCAGTGTTGCCGCAGTGATTTGCTGACTGCCTAATTCCTCTATCTATCGCTCAACTGACCTGAATTCAGGGGGCCCCTCAGCATTCAACATCACATTCCCAGCTACTTATTTCCATGAGTCAAACCCACTCATTCTTTTCATAAACTTCATAATGGCTAAATGGCATTCTTGATACTTTTTGATTCAACAAAATTTAATCCAGAAAATGTTTCACTGATTGAGGAACTTTACTTCAATGATCTCTTCTGCGGTTTTGATGCCATTTTGCAGAATGGGGAGTCCCCCCACCAAGACAGACATGACCTTTTCAGGATCTAGTATTAGCAAAAAGGTCTCTGTATTTCGTTGTGTTCACCATATCCTTGACTCTGACGGCCAGGCTGAAAGCTCCCTGATAGACTTCTCTTTTCCTTTCTAGACCCACACTGCAATTGGGATGATCCATTAAAAATATAAACTGGAATATGTCACTTATGTGCCTAAATACCTTCTTTGACTTACCCTGTGTCTGGGAGAAAATGAAGATTTTGCCCACAAAATCCCTGGGGATCTGGCCCTTCCCTCACATCCCACAGTGTTCCCAACACCCAGCTCTCCATCCCGTTGAGGATGCTCCAAGTACAGGCCTCTCCCAGTTCCAGGACAACACCCCACAGTTCCCATCCCCAAGCCTCAGTGTGCTGTTCCTGGTATTGTCTGCTGCAGCTCTTCCTCCGGCTAGTACCCCCTGATTCTTCAGGGCACGGCATTACTGTTGCTCTCTCAAAGAAGCTGCCTCTGACCCCTGAATCCAAAAGTCCTCTGACATTATCTTCACTGACCCCTTCTTTTTCTTCTACACACTTATCAAAGCTTGCAATGACATTTGTGTGATTTCTTAATATAACGTCAGTCTCTCCTATTGGATCGTAAACTCCATGAGGGCAGGGTCCGTCCGTCTCTGGGTCACGGTGTCTCCAATGTTGAGCACCAGACTGACGTCACTATGACTTTATAGAAAACACGAGGACTTTTTAAAAAGAATAAAGCCCTACGGTAATGTAGTCTTTATAACTAAAGATTTCAGGGTGCTTTGCCCTCAATTTCTTCTTCTTCCTCATTAAAGAACTAATACTAAACCTCAGCATTGCGGCTGAGAGAAGTCTGTATTCTTCCCGGACTCCTCCTGGGTGGTCCACATTGTTCAGAGCGCCTGTGAGGTCCCACACCTTATTTCAGGGCTGTTAATGCTCATCACAGACAGGCTGCGCTGCAGTTTATGCACTTTCTGAAGAAAAAGTCTTTATGTAGGAAATCCCCATGAACTGATTTCTATCGAAGTCTTGGCTTCTCTCCAATTTGCTTTGCTAATTTCTGGATGATTGCTTTAGTTGCTGACGCAAAGGACTGAGTGATGGTGCAGCTTTGTCTAACTTGAGCACCTCTATCTGTGTTCTCTCGGGTAGCTGCATTCTCTCTGTGGGGCCAGCACTGTCTGTGACTGGGCATTGGCGAGGATGCCTGCATTCTGGAATAACAGTAAGAAGAGTTAATTTTTATTGAGTGCTTACTTTGTACCAAGCACTGTTCTAAACATGGGTTCCTTTAATCTCCAAAAAAACGAACAAGGCAGGTAATATTACAACCCCATTTGAAGGTCAAAAAACAAAACAAAACAAAATCAACGCATGGGGAGTTTAAGAAACCTGCCCAAGATCATACTCTATAGCCACAGAGTCAGGATGCAAACCCAGGAAGCCTGGCTCCAGTGACCTAGCTGCTAAGTACTATGTGCCAGGACCACCCTGGAGACTTGTGAATGCATGACATTTCTGGGCAGCTTAATTAAGTAAACACCCTGTTGAAAGAAAGGGCTAATGAGTGGCTCAGGATGTGCATCTCCTCCCCTACTCTCCTGGCAAGGGTGGGATTGCAGGTAGATGGTGGGTTTATGGAATTTTCTTGGGGTTCAAAAGTAGCTGCTATCATGGCCATTTACTCTTTCTCAGGTGAGAGTAACTGCTTTCTGCTCAGCAACAAGGGAACTGGCATACATGCACGGGCTGTAAATAAGTGAGATGTTTAGAAGTTGACTCTTCATATTCATCATATGACATAGCAGTGGTCATAATAGGAAGTCAAAAATGAATGTTGAATGAAGAAAGTAATATGAATGGAACAGTTCCTGGGATTCTGGCACATTTCGATATTAAAATCCATTCCTCCTATTTAATAGAAAATAGCAAAATAATTAAATTCACCCAAGAAATGACTGTAATCCCAGCATTTTGGGAGGCTGAGGTGGATGGATGGCAAGATTAAGAGATCAAGACCATCCTAGCCAACATGGTGAAACCCCATCTCTACTAAAGATACAAAAAATTAGCTGGGTGTGGTGGCAGGCGCCTGTAGTTCCAGCTACTTGGGAGGCTGAGGCAGGAGAATCGCTTGAACCCAGGAGGTGGAGGTTGCAGTGAGCTGAGATCGCAGCACTGCACTCCAGCCTGGCATCAGAGTGAGACTCTGTCTAAAAAAAAAAAAAAAAAAAAGATTAATAACACAAGAAAAAGATGATCTTAAGTCTAACACTTGAGCCATTAGAGTAGAAACAAGAGTAGATCTAGAAAGATGTTTCTTGGCCATCACAACCAAGGTGCTGCTGGGTTTTCTCTGAGGATTCTCTTTTATTTCTTCTGATACCCTTGTGCCCCTCCCTCCCCACATCTTTCTGGGCTCTGAACACTGCCTTACTTGATGTGCCTTACTCAACAATCTGACCCTGCTGCCAAGCCCACACTGACCAACCCAGTCCTCTGCTCTGTCCAGCCCCTTGGGTCCTTTACTTCCTCTTCTCCTTTGTGACTTGTTTTCACTATTTTTCTTAACTCCTTAATACTCTGTCTCATGCTTACATTTTTTCCACTTTGTTCCAGATTTTCTTTTTGTTCTCCCCTTTAAACAATCATTTGTGATCATAGAGCAATCCAACTAAAAAATAATGACAAAAAGACAAAAACATATAAGCACAGATAAGTTTATACTTAGGCTCAAAAAAGGACTAAAAACAGAAAATATAGACTATAGAAAAATAATGAAACGATTACACATCAAAATCTATGATATACAACTAAAGCCATATACACAGGGAAATGTCATAGCTTTAGATGTTTTTATTTAATTAGAATGATTGAAAAGAAACTTTCAATTAAAAAAGGTAGAAAAAGGCCCAGTGAGGTGCCTCATGCCTGTAATCCCAGCACTTTGGGAGGCAGAGGTGAGAAAACTGCTTGAGGCCAGGAGTTCGAGACTAGCCTGGGCGATATAGTGAGACCCCCATCTCTACAAAAAAGGTAGAAAAAGAATACTCAATCAAGAGAAATGAGGACTAGGTATATAAGAAAGATAAAAGTAGAAGAATATTTAGAAAATGGGAAAAGAATAGAATTGATACATATGACTAAAACTTTTTCTTGGAAGGTTTAATAATATAAATAATAAATCTGACTAAGAAAAAAATGAGAAAATTCAGTAACTGACAGTCATTAGCAGTCTTCTTTTCTGGTGCTAGGCATATAGAAAGTTATAGCAGACACACAAAGATCAGAATTTTGCTGAGTTCAACCCCGCTTGTCCTTGATAGGAAGGAAGGATTTAAAGAGGAAGGATTTGATCTAGTTTTCCAAGGTCATTTTCTGCTGCAATTGAAAGAGGGTAAGTGTAATCTGAATATTGATTCTTCAAGGTAGTAAGCATATAAATCTGCCAAATAGCTCATTCAGTGTTTTGTGCTAGAAAAATAATTCCAACAATGTGTCAAATTGACTCTACCAGTCCACGCCAGTGTACTCACCATCCTGGGTCACCTTTTTGCACCTCAGGCTATTCATTACAGATTCTTCTTACTGATTTCCTCGCTCCCGCCCCCTTGCTTTGTTCTCTCCAGAGCATGGCAAACCAATGCTCTGAAAATGAGGACAGCCCTTCTGCAATAGTGAAATACTTTGTTTAGTATTCTCAGGGAGGCCAGACCACTGGTTATATAATCCTTAAATGAACACTGGCACGTATTTGTCCTTGCTCAGTTTCCAGGAAGGCAACACCGTATCTTTGCTACACTTGGAAAGCCAGGTATCCACTTCGGTTAAACTCTTTTATCTGCATAGAGCAGGACTGGGTGAGGAAACTGCTTTCCTGAAAGCAGAGTATATGTCCGTTTGTACTTGCATTATGTTAAAATGTGAGATGAACTAGATAATGAGATTACTGTGAGTTTTCTTTAAAAAAGTTTGACATGCGGGTGAAAGAAACATCAAGTTATTTGAAGCCATTTAGAGTACTCCTTACAGTATGGATTCCTTAAAACATTTCCAACTTTCTTGGAAAACATCCATTTCCTACTCAGATGCTTTCCAAGAAATTATGCATCAACTGGAAGAAACAATCAGAATGGCCTACTCACATTTTGCTTAAATTCTCCTCTTTGCCTCCACCTCTCGCCCCCCATCACTCATGCCACCACTCATGCTTTGCGTCATCAAGACGTCTTGTGTCCTCTTTACAAGGATTTCCCGGAGGGAGAAGTGGAGTCGCTGCTGCGGCGCCTTTTCGTCGTCGCCCTGGTGCCCTGCGTCCCCCGGGGACTGCGAGGTGGCGGCGTTGGGGGAGGAGGGGTCAACCTGGCGGCCGCGCCCAACCGCCGCGCCGTCCCTGCGCCTCCCGGGGCGCACGTTGGCGCAGCAGGGCCTGCGCGTGCCGGGCCGCGCAGACCTGCCCAGGAGCCCCGCCCGCCCCAGCCACCCCGCCGCCGCCGCGGGGATCCCTCCCAACCTGGATCTGGGGCGGGCGGCGTAGCTCGGATGGCTGCGCTCTCCGACTTGATCTGAAAACGCGAAGCGTTCGCGTCCCGCGTGGAAGCGGAGGATGTCGGTTGAGCCGAGCGTAACGTCCGGGGCAAACCGGAATCCTGCGTGGGTCTCGAGGCGTTTCGCGTTCAACGGTTTTGCAGCCTCGGATTTCTTGGCGGGATGCGGAAGCTGGGAACGGGAAGGACCTGGGTCAAAATGGCCAGGAGCTTTGGACTTGTTCAGGGTCAGCTGCGGTTCACCAGGCTCCGGTGGCCTTCCAGACACGCGTTTGAGTCTGCGCCTTTTTCCCTAAAGGTCACCAAGATGTCCATCACTCAGTTCTTGTGCCGTTCGTTCCCTTCCTCCGGTTCAAGAAAGGCCTCCCCCTCCCACCCCAGACATACTGCCTGTGCTCCCTCCGCCTGAGGCCCAGCTTGGGCGACCTCCTTCCAGCACAGTGACCTGCCCGCCTGCGTGTTTAGGGCGGTGTCATCCATGCCACCGCCCAGCGGCAGACAGGAGTCCATGAATCTTGCAGCTGTGGTAACCAGCCAGGAAGGGCCGGGAGCCAGAGGAGGGGGCTTCCAGTCTCCCCCAGGCCCCTGAGAACTTCTGGATTCGGGCGGCATATAAACAGAGGCTTCCTGGAGTCTGAGGTGCCTTCATCCATATCAGAGTTAGGATGGTGCGGTTTTCAGGCTAGTAGAGGAGAGTTTGTTTTCAGTAGGTGTGCGCAGGGGCAGGGGTGGGGCATAAATTGGGGACATTTTCAGGACCTTTAAAATCTGGCTGTCTGAGGGTAATCCCCTTCCCCTTGCAGGGGTTTGGCTCTGTCTGAAGGTGTGCCCGTGTTGAGAGTGTGCCGGGAGCCTCAGAGCCCCGTTCTGTTTCAAGGCGTTCAGTGCTCCTGCCTCCTACTCCATTCTCTCAGATCTGCCTTCCTGGTTGGTGTTCCCCATGGAGGCCACCTTGGCACACTTCTTCCTCTTTTTTTTTTTTTTCTCTCTTTCTTTTTGCATTTCTCTCCCCTTCTGCATTTGCTTTTCTTCCTTCTCTGCAGTTTCACCCTCTGGTGAATTTGATCCAATCTCATGGCTCTAATTACTAATTTACACTCACAACTCGTAAATCTGTCTGCACCAGACCTCTTGCCAACTTGGATTAACTGCCTGTTGGATACATCCTTTGGCTGGCTGCCAGGCTACAAATCTAAGCTCCGGGTCACCATGTTCTCTTTGAACCAGCTCCTCCTCCTGTGGTGCCTGCTTCTGTTAAGGGCATCACTGTTCTCCCACTCTCCTGAGCACAACCTTAGACTTATCTTTGATCCCTTCCCTGGCCACCCCATCCAGTTGGGGGGCAGGTCCTATCCCTTGAATCTTTCTATTACAACCAGTATGTCCTCCCTCAAGTCTTTGTTACCTCTCAGCTATTACATTACTTTCCCAACTGTTCTCTCTCATGTTACACAGTTTGCAAGATTAACCTTCCTGATTGTATTGGTTCCTTGATCAAATTATGATTAAAGCCCTGTGTAGTTGATAGGGTAAAACCTGTCTTTAACTTATGTAGAGTTAAACTTATGTTTAATTTATGTAAAGAAGGCTTTAACTTATGTTTAAGACCATCTGATATGATTTGGCTGTGTCCCCCACCCAAATCTCATCTTGTAGTTCCCATAATCCCCACCTGTCTTGGGAGGGACCAAGTGGGAGGTAGTAGAATCATGGGAATGGTTACTGTCATGCTGTTCTTGTGATAGTGAGTTCTCACGAGATTTGATGATTTTATAAGGGGTTTCCCCTACTCCCCACCAACACCCTGCTTCAGTCCATACTTCTTGCTGCTGCTATGTGAACAAGGACGTGTTTGCTTCCCCTAGGCCTTGATTGTAAGTTTCCTGAGGCCTCCCCAGTCATGCTGAACTGTGAGTCAATTAAACCTCTTTATAAATTACCCAGTCTCGGGTATGTCTTTATTAGCAGCATGAGAATGAACTAATACACCATCTGTGATCTGATCCAGGCCAGTTTTCTAATTGTATCTCCAGATTTTCCCCTTCACAGCCTACCCTCCAGCCAAGCCACATTATCTATGTTCTGAGACATACCTGATTCCTTCCTGACCCCCACACCTTTGCTTCTGTGTTTTCCTCCACCTGGAGTTCCTTTTTCTTTATGTCCACTTGTCTAGATCCTACCCATTAACTGGATGTCATCTCATCACCATCCATTGGATTGCATTTGGGCTATGCCTGGTACAACACTTTCTACTTGTGTTGCTTTCACTATAAGGCCGTACATAATTAAAGTAAGTTATAGCTCTGTCACGTAGGATCCCTAGTTTATTTTTACCATTTCTTAAGTGCCTGGCCACAACTTTTTAGATGTTCCATTAAAATGTGTTGAATAAATGTGTAAATGATTTTGCATCTCAGTCTGCTCTCTGTTATAACCTCTTTTGTCTTTGTTCTTGAAAAGAAGTGAGTCAAAGAGTTTCAATCACAAAAAAAGACGCCATCATACAGTTACCAATTTGTTGCCAGGTATCTTATGTACCTTAGTACAGAACTGTACCAAGTCTTTTCAAATGCATTAAAAATGTATTAATATTTAATCAGGTGAGGCTGGCACAGGTCTTGTGGCTAAGGGAAGTTTCAGCTGACATTAAGTTGGACTAATGGAGTACTGTTTATAATATTCTTGCCAGACCCCAGACACCTATCCCCTTCTCCTCTTGTGAACCCATCAGAAGTCTTCCTTTGCTCATTTCTCCGTGATGGTGTTGCAGGCTAAGAAAAACAGGAAACAAAAATAATGCTGGGAACACAAAGGACTGGTTGGGGAATAATGACAATAGTCATTATAATAATTATTGTTAACATTTAGCTGTTAGTATGCGCTGGCACTGTGGTAAACACTTATAGAACTAAGCTCATTAAATACAAAGACGTGACTAAGTAGTTCTCTTTGCTCTTTTACAGATGTGGAAGCTGAAGCACAGGTAGGTGAAAATCTTGCCTAAGGTCACACAGCTGTTAAGAGGCAGAGCTGGGACTTGAAGCCTGACATCTGATTTCAAAGCCACATAACTCCAGCCTTTTCAGCTGGTCAGTATTTTCTAAGTGCAGAAGTTCAGTGACAGATGCAGACAAAATAGAACATGCTGCCTGCTCTAGAGAAACTTTCAACCCAGCTAGGGCAGAGTCAGGGAACGCTTTGGGCAAGTAAACAGTTCTAGGAGCTTTCTGGAGGAGTCCTTAGGGTTTTCTAGGTAAACAGTCGTATCATCAGCAAACAGCAACAGTTTGACTTCCTCTTTACCAATTTGGATGCTCATTATTTCTTTCTCTTGTCTGATTGCTCTGGCTAGGACTTCCAGTACTACATTGAAGAGAAGTGGTGAGAATGGGCATCCTTGTCTTGTTCCAGTTCTCAGAGGGAATGCTTTCAACTTTTCCCCATTCAGTATTATGTTTGCCGTGGGTTTGTCATAAATGGCTCTTATTACCTTGAGGTATGTCCCTTGTATGCTAATTTTGTAAGAATTTTAAACATAAAGCATTGCTGGATTTTGTCGAATGCTTTTTGTGTGTCTGTTGACATGATCATGTGATTTTTGTTTTTAATTCTGTTTATGTGGTATATCACATTTATTGACTTGGGTATGTTAAACTATCCCTGCATCTCTGGCATGAAACCCACTTGATCATGGTGGATTGTCTTTTTGATAAGTTTTTGGATTCAGTTAGCTAGTATTTTGCTAAGGATTTTAACATCTGTGTTCATCAGGGATATTGGTCTGTAGTTTTCATTTTTGGTTATGTCCTTTCTTGGTTTTGGTATTAGGGTGATTGTGGCTTCATAGAATGCTTTAAGGAGGAGTTTTTCTTTCTGTATCTTGTGAAATAGTGTCATAGGACTGGCATCAATTCTTCTTTGAATGTCTGGTATAATTCTGCTGTGAATCCACCTTTTTTTGTTGGTAATTTTTTAAATTACCATTTCAATCTTGCTGCTTGTTATCGATCTGGTCAGGGTATCTAATTCTTCCTGATTTAAGCTAGGAGGGTTGTATCTTAACAGGAATTTATCTATCTCCTCTAAGTTTTCTAGTTTATGCATGTAAAAGTGTTCACAGTAGCCTTGAATGATCTTTTGTATTTCTGTGGTATCAGTTTTCATATCTGCTGTTTTATTTCTAATTGAGCTTATTTGGATTTTCTTTCTTTATTTCTTGGTTAATCTTGCTAATGGTCTATCAGTTTTATTTATCTTTTCAAAGAACCAGCTTTTTATTTTATTTATCTTTTGTATTTTTTTTGTTTCAATTTCATTTGCTTCTGCTCTGATCTTGGTTATTTCCTTTCTAATGCTGGGTTTGGGTTTGGTTTGTTTTTGTTTCTCCAGTTTCTTGAGGTGTGGCCTTAGATAGTCTGTTTGTGCTCTTTCAGACCTTTTGATGTAGGTGTTTAGGGCTATGAACTTTCCTCTTAGTACCGCCTTTGCTGTCTCCCAGAGGTTTTGATAGGTTGTATCACTATTGTCCTTCAGTTAGAAGAATTTTTAAATTTCCATATTGATTTCATTTTTGAGCCAATGATCATTCAGAAGCAGGGTATTTAGGTATTTAATTTCCATGTATTTGCATGGTTTTGAAGATTCCTTTTGGAGTTGATTTCCAGTTTTATTCCACTGTGATCTGAGAGAATGCTTGATGTAATTTCAATTTTCTAAAATTTATTGAGGCTTGTTCTGTGGCCTGTCATATGGTCTATCTTGGAGAAAGTTCCATGTGCTGAAGAATAGAATGTATATTCTGTGGTTGTTGGGTAAAATGTTCAGTAAATATCTGTTAAGTCCATTTGTTCCAAGATATAGTTTAAATCCATTGTTTCTTTCTGTATTGATGACCTGTCTAGTGCTGTCAGTGGAGTATTGAAGTCTTCCACTATTATTGTGTTGCTGTCTGTCTCATTTCTTAGGTCTATTAGTAATTGTATTATAAATTTGGGAGCTCCAGTTTAGGTGCATATATATTTATGATTGTCATATTTTTCTGTTGGACAAGGCCTTTTACCATTATATAATGGCCCTATTTGTCTTTTTTAACTGCTATTGCTTTAAAGTGTGTTTTGACTGATAGAAGAATAGCTATTCCTGCTCATTTTTTTGTGTCCATTTTCATGGAATTTTTCCACCCCTTTACCTTAAGTTTTTTGTGAGTCCTTATGTATTAGGTGAGTTTCTTGAAGGCAGCAGATGTTTGGCGAATTCTTATCAATTCTGCAATTCTGTATCTTTTAAGTGGAGCATTGAGGCCATTTATATTTAATGTTATTATTGAGATGTGAGGTACCATTCCATTCATTGTGCTATTTGTTGCCTGTATACCTTTTTTTTTTTATTTTTTATTTTTTGAAAGAAAGAAAAAGAGGAAAGAAAGTGAGAGTGAAAGAAAGAAAAAGAATGTACGAGAGAAAGAAAGAGGAAGAGAAAGAGGGAGAGAGAACGGGATTCTTGTTCTATTGCCCAGGCTAGAATGCAGTCTAAAAATGGGTATTAAAAACCTCT
>CAUYLG010004572.1:0-78347 GCA_963573385.1 Cacajao melanocephalus
GGCTGTTGAAACTTGTGCATGCTTCGCGAAGTTCTCGTGTTGTGTTTTTCAGCTCCATCAATTCACTTATATTCCTCTCTAAGTTGTCCATTCTCGTTAGCATTTCGTTAAATCTTCTTTCAAGGTTCTTAGTTTCTTTGCATTCGGTTAGTACATGTTCTTTTGGCTCACAGAAGTTTCTTATTATCCACCTTCTGAAGCCTGATTCTGTCAGTTCATCGCACTCATTCTCTCTCAGGCCTTGTTCTCTTGCTGATAAGGAACTGCGATCCCCTGTAGGAGGACAGGCATTCTGATTTCGGGTGTTCTCAGCCTTTTTGCACTGGTTTCTTCCCATTTTTGTGGATTTATCCACCTGTCGTCTTTGTAATTGCCGGCTTTCAGATTGGGTCTGAGTGGACGTCCGGCTTGTTGGTGATGAAGTTTTTTCTGTTTCTTAGTTTTCCTTCAGCGGACGCCCTTTCCTCACAGAGCTAGGCCTTCCAGGGTTCAGCTGTGCTTACTGTGAAACTGTCAGTCCTTAGCGCTTCCAATTGCTGTTCTTGTGGGGATGGGACCAGCTAAGCCCGACTCAAAGGGCACCCAGTCCCGTATACTCCGAACTGAGAAGCGCCGCGCCACGCCGTGCCGGCCAAAAGAGTCGCGCTGGCGACCCGTGTGGCTCCTCTGCTGGGTAGCTCCCAGTTTGTGGGCAACAGAAATTCATCTGAAATTGCGGTGTCCACTTCCTCTCTGCGTTTTCACTGGGAGCTACAATCCTGAGCTGTTGCTAATCCGCCATCTTGGATCTCTCTCCGCCCGGTGATGAAGTTTTTTCTGTTTCTTAGTTTTCCTTTGGCGGACGCCCCTTCCCCACAGAGTTGGACCTTCCCGGTTTAGCTGTCCTTGCTGTGAAACTGTCAGTCCTCAGGGTTTCCAATTGCTGTTCTCCTTGTGGGGATGGGACCAGCCTGGCCCGACTCACAGGGCACCCCGTCCCGTATACTCCGCACCGAGAAGCGCCACGCCGGGGAGTCGGCAAAACAGCCGCGCTGGCCAAAAAAGTCGCGCTGGTAACCCGTGTGGCTCCGCTGGGAATCTCCCGGTCTATGGGCAACAAAAATTTGTCTGAAAGTGCAGCGTCCACTCGCTCTCTGCACTTTCACTGGGAGCTACATTCCTGAGTTGTTGCTAATCCGCCATCTTGGATCTCTCTCCAAACCCTATACTTTTTAAACAAAGCTGGCATTGGATTTAGGTTTTTATGAATTCCAAATATAATAAGGTATTTCAAACTCATAAAAGTCTACCTGATTTTCTAGAACCCAGAAAAAGTATAATATACTAAAAAATTAAGAAGGCTAAAAAAAAGAAATAGAAACATTACTTACCACTTGCGATCACTTGGATTAATGGCAACTAATGCTCCTCTATCCCAAATCCTGTCAAATTTGCCAATATTTGTCCTGCCAGAGAGAGAAAAAACATTTTACGGGAGTAAAATCAAATCTTTAAGAAGATGAACAACGCCCCCTATGGCACATGCTGGTACCTCACCAGTTGTCAAGGTATTAGGAAATCAGATCTGCTTTTCCTCATAAAGTCCTTATGTGTGGACCTGGGTGTAGAGAGCTAGCCATCCCCTCATGGTTTTAGGAGCCTGTGGCAGCAGCCTCCTCATCCTGTTATGATGTGGGGGCATGAAGAAGCAACAAAGGACAGTGTGCGACAACTCTGCTCCCAGCCTCTGGCTCAGGTATCAGGGACTTTCAGGAGATGAGCTCTCACCTCCCTACACCACTTGAAATTCATTTCTATTATAGGCCCAGGTGCAAGGTAGAAGACAGTGTTTCGCTCACCTTTCTTTTTCCCTAGCTGCCTCAGTTGCCCATAGTTTGGGAGCTAACCAAAGACAAAACACATTAAAGTGTGCAGACAAATGTGTAATAAAAATATCTGCAGAACAGACATTCAAAAAAAATGCTTTGTGGATGTTACATAAGTGGAGGAGAGTGATGAAGAGACCTCCAGTCCCATGCCTGCACTGCTTAGCAAGCACTCAAGTTTTTTAAAATGCAGATTTAGTATTCATTCCTACCTGGGAAGATCAAAAATGCTGCAACAGTACAATGAAATGTTCCCTGAAGAACTCTGTAATGAAATAATGAAAAAAAAAATTTTTTTTTAACTTACTTAGTATTTACTTGAATAGTCAAGGAAAGAGGGCCCAAGCAAAGCAGAGGTGCTAGAGAAAGAATGTGTTAATTAAACATAATGAAAATAAATAATTTTACTGCACTTCACTGACACCTTATTTTTCTCTTTTAAAACGTATGGGGTTCTTTTGGGCCAACTCAGAGGAAAATCGTAGAGGACAACCTTGAAGATCAGTTGTCTGTTATTCACTTCAGAGCTTGCTATAAAATTCTAGCAATGTTTCCTTCAGCAGAGTGATTTTTTTTTCTTTTTTTTTTTTTTGAGATGGGGTTTTGCTCCTGTTGCCCAGGCCGGAGTGCAATGGCGCGATCTCGGCTCACCACAACCTTCGCCTCCTGGGTTCAAGCGATTCTCCTGCCTCAGCCTCCCTAGTAGCTGGGATTACAGGTGCCCACCACCACACCCAGCTAATTTTTTGTGTTTTCAGTAGAGATGGGATTTCACTATGTTGGCCAGACTGATCTTGAACTCCCGACCTCAGGTGATCCACCCTCCTCAGCCTCCCAAAGTGCTGGGATTATAGGCGTGAGCCATTGCGCCCGGCGAAGCAGAGTGATATTTTTACTCTACTAAAGATAAATCTGCAGGTCAACCAATTACCAGGCAGGGTGATATTGACAAGTCAGGTATTTTAAGTTATTCAGGAAATGTGCAATACTGCTGATTCTTCCATTTTCACTCATTCATTCAGCTAATGAGCATTTATTTGCCAAGCACCTAGTAGAAAAGACACCTATCCTGGCTTCTAGAGAGTAGATTTGAATTCAACACAGTCTCTGACCACAGTGAGGACAGACTAGAGCAGAGAAGTACGGGCACAGAGAAACATTACAATCCAGAATGGCCTGTTGTGTTATGGTTCTGTGCCGGCGAACTACGTGAACATAGCGGGCAGAGCAGGGGCCTGTCTGGAAGCATCAGGAAGACCGCGGACCCAGGCCCTGCCTGACTGCAGCTCCATCTGTCACCAGGCTTCAGGAAGCACCATGAGACTAGGCAGGTAACTCCCATCTCTTCCCTTTGTACTCTGTCTCTTCACACTTAGCTCCATGCATGACAAATAGCTTAGTCTCTGTTTCTCTTCTCTCCTTAACTGAGAGATTTTTTTTTTTTTTTTTTGGTTGGGGGCTGTGTTATCTTTTCAACATTGTAGGCAGAGTCTGGCACATGTTAAAATACATGTTAATAAAAATAGAAAAATACCTAAAAACTTGCGTACAAAGAGGTTTTGACCTCAGCTTTTATATACATATGTCTGAGGTTTTGACCTCAGCTTTTATATACATATGTCTGTATCTGTTTAGGTAGATATCACCTGTATTTTTAAGCCCTTGCTCCTTATACTATATAATGCCTAGGGTGAATCTGTGTGCTAAATAGAAACCATTAGACACATATACGGTATCCGTACAGTGCTCGGGCTGAGAAAAATTTCTGTGGGGCTATGGATACAATTATTTACCCAAATAAAAACAAACCTTAAACACTTTGGCTCCAGGAATTTCAGTGATTGGTTCTTCTGAGTAAGAAAGATTCTGCTCTGTAAAAAATTCTCGTATCCCAAGTTCACTGATTTCCACACCAATTACACTATGTCCCCGGTCTGCAAACCTGCATAAAATCATACATTTACACTTAAATTACGTGTTCAAATGACTAAATATAGGGTTATATTGTAGTAAGCATATATTTTCTTTAATTTAAAGGCATTCATATGAATTCAAGTTCACAGGATTTCAAAGAACATGCAGGAAAGCAGATCTATATTATTTTCAAACCTTATAAAAATTCTGAAAAACTGACTTATATGACCTCAGGAAACAATAAAAATTTGGAAAATTATATATATCTTATTTTTTATGTATGGAACAGTTGGAATGTAATGATAGATATATAATTTAAAATACTGATTTAATACAAATTGATTTAACTAGAGGAAATGCTTTTCAGTTTCTCTAAATCAGTACTGTCCATTACAGAATTTTCTGCAGTGATGAAAATGTCTGTATCTGTGCTGTCCAAGAAAACAGCCATTAATCACATTGGTCCTTGTGATTGAGGAACTGAACTTTAAATTTTATTTAGTTTACATTTAAATAGCCACATGTGGCTAATAGCTATTGTATTGAAGTGAACACGTCTAGAATATTAGCACTCATTTCTATACTAATCTTGTGGTTTCCATTTGCTTAAAATAAACACTATCCAAAAATTTGTATATTTTTCATATACAAATAGTTCTTTTTTTTTTTTTTTTTTTTTTTGAGACAGAGTCTTGCTCTGTTGCCCAGTCTGGAGTGCAATGGCACAATCTTGGCTCACTGCCACCTCCATCTCCCAGGTTCAAGTGATACTCCTGCCTTGGCTTCTCAAGTAGCTGGAATTACAGGTGCCTGGATTACACCCAGCTCATTTTTGTATTTTTAGTAGAGACAGGGTTTCACCAGGCTGGCCAGGCTGGTCTCGAAATCCTGGCCTCAGGCAATCTGCCTGCCTCGGCCTCCCAAAGTGCTAAAGTGCTGGGATTACAGGTATGAGCCACTGCATCCAGCCTTTTCCTGGTAATTTTGAGAAAAAGCTTTTCCTCAAAAAAAAATTTTTTTTTTTTTTTTGAGACAGAGTCTCACTCTGTCACCCTGGCTAGAGTGCAGTGGCACAATCTCAGCTCATTGCAACCTCCACCTCTTGGGTTCACGCAATTCTCCTGCCTCAGCCTCCCGAGTAGCTGGGATTACAGGTGTGCCCCACCACACCTGGCTAAATTTTGTATTTTTAGTAGAGACGGGGTTTCACCATGTTGGTCAGGCTGGTCTCAAACTCCTGATCTCAAGTGATCTGCCTGCCTCAGCCTCCCAAAGTGCTGAGATTACAGTCCTGGTAAGTTTTATAATGAACAGAATTCAGTCTCAGGATCTTGGACTCAAGAGAAAACATTATCAGTAGCACAAGTACCTAGGCACAGTTACACTTTTATGTCCAGTGAAATAAAAACATAGTTCTGCTATAATGCAACATGAGCCTTTCTGAAATCACTGCACTTTGCTAAATGATGCAAGAAAAATCACCATGCTGGTGGGGAAAGTGAGGGCACAGCATTTAAAACCTTTGTTATTGCCACATTACAAAAAACAAAAACAAAAACCAGGAACCTAATAGTAACAGTTTTACACATGCTAAATGGTTGAGAAATAGATAAATACTACAATAGGGCACTTCACTGTGAAAAAGATCTACTGTTTACTGAGGTAGCTGGGAGATGTTTGTGCATTCTGTCTATTCATACATGGCTTAGTTCAGCCAGGTGCAGTTTTCTGCTTTTACCTAAGGCTTCTTGTAGACGAAATCACACCCAAGCAAATGTGAAATTTATTTCATGCTCAGATTGTTCCCTAATACATCAACTGAGTTAGAATTCAGTTTTGAAATAAGTATAGCAGGACTGACTGTATCTTTTGTCTACAAAAGAGAACATACTTTCAATGTGGGCAGAGGATGAACTGTTTAGTTGTAAAATGAAACATATTAATAACTTGTCTTTCATCTTTCATATTTCCTAGGGTATTTGTAAACATACAGGGAGTTTTAAAATTCTCCATACATTTTTTGAAGTTATAAAATGTAAACAAAAACGTTATTCTGATTAGTTGCATGCGTTTTTATTTCCCATTCGACAGACGGAAAAATGAAGCATAGCCTACTACAACCTGGAATAAAAACAAAGTAAGGACAAGCGCGGTGGCTTATGCCTGTTATCGCAGCATGTTGGGAGGGAGAATCTCTTGAGCTCAGGAGTTCAAGGTTGCAGTGAGCTGTGATCATGCCACTGCACTCCACCATGGGTGACAGAGTGGGACTGTCCCAAAAAACCAAAAAACCAAACCTAAATATCTTAAACATTTCGTTTTAATGCTTTTTGTCCTTACCTCATGGTCAGTTTTTCTATTCACATCTGATGTCTGTATATACCTCAAAACGCAGATCAGTTACATAAATGAAAAATCATCTATTACCATAATTTAACTTCTTACATGTAATTACAGCAGCAAAAGTTCTGAGATATATATATAACTGTATTTACATATATATATTTGGAGGCGGAGTCTCGCTCTGTTGCCCAGGCTGGAGTGCATGGGCTCACTGCAACCTCTGCCTCCTGGGTTCAAGCAATTCTCCTGCCTCAGCTTCCTGAGTAGTTGGTATTGCAAGCATGTGCCACCAGGCTTGGCTAATTTTTGTGTTTATAGTGGAGATGGGTTTTCACCATGTTGGCCAGGCTAGTCTCAAACTCCTGACCTCAAGTGATCCACCCACCTTCGCCTTCCAGAATGCTGGGATTAAAGCCATCACACCAGGCCAGTTCTGATATTTTTTGTAACATTTTTATTACAAATGGCTTTAGACTCCAAATATTCAACAATCACATTTAATTGGCTATTTCATACCATTTTCCTAATGTTGCCTTAAAACCTGTTTGTACTGCATTGTTACTATTTATGATGACATTGTGTGACAGTTTGTTTATAGAGTAAATATTTTTTTGAGGGTAGTTTTGAAAGTATCTCTTCTGGCTCAATGAGTTGGTTAAAATATAGGTGTAACAATATAGTTTAAATATTCTCTATTTCATGCCCACACTTGAATCTTAAAGTCAGAGCAGCCATCTAATAAATGCTGTCAGCTACAGTTGAGTGTGGGCTGGCTGCAAAAATTCTGTCGTCTCTACTTGAAAATCAGCTCCCAAAGAGAGCACGCATACTCTGCGTTAGTCATGGATATTTATATTTAAAACAGACCATTTTTAAGTTATTATATTTTACATTTACTAATCTTTTATTTTTAATTTATTTTTTGAGGCAGGGTCTCACTATGTTGGTCAGGCTGGTCTCAAATTCCTGGGCTCAAGAGGTTTTTCTGCCTTGGCCTCCCAAAGTGCTGGGATTACAGGCAGGAGCCACCACACCTGGCCCATTTACTAACCTTTACATACATTCTTTTTTCTTTCCTGCTCAGTGATCAAAGTTCTCAACATTCAAGTTTATAAATAAATACACATCTTGGCACGTATGATTGTATCTGTATATTATCATTACAACAGAGTACTGTATAGAGAATGATGTCGAGGTGACTTTAGGGTAACTCACAGTAAAAGTGGCTTGTTAAAGTGAATTCTCTTTGTAGAGAATTACTCACAAGAAATAGTTTCTTAATCACTGGTTTTATAACAATGATTCATGATAACAGAAACTCCTGTGTTCCCTGATGGGAGGGGAAGGTTGAGCTGAACTGTGGACTATGAACCCTGTCCTGCCAAAAAGCTGTAATTCATTTTGAATTTCTCTGTCCACCACCATTTCAAATATCTAAAATTAACTTAGCTAAATTCCTAAACCATCTACAAAAACTGAACCACATACGAGGATCCAGGAAATGTAAGCAGGAAGGCTAGTTTTTCTCCCCACCATTGGTTCCAAACTGATTTTTAAATTTCAAAACTCAATCCAGAAAGACTAGGTCATACCTGTTTCTGTTGTTTCTTATGGTTTGAAAATATTATTTACAATTATATACACGTCACTAATAGAAAAAGAAGGAATTCCTGTGTATTTCCTGAAAATAGAGTTTTTAAACTCACATCTTGTTAAATCATCCAAAGAATTAATCATCACGACAAGATAATTGTGTTAATGTGTATCTGCTCATACCATTTCATCTCAACTGCTTTTCCACAAAGAGGAAAAAATACTCTCAGTCCACTCTCGCCTTCAAGAAAAGTATCTAAATGCTTCTTTAGTAGCCTAAGGAGAAAAAACAAAATTTAGGACAATTGTATGGTAAGTGAACACTTTTCATTCATTATCTTACTTAATATTCCCAACAACCTTAATAAGTAGATACTATTAATTATTATAATCTCCAGCATATATATGAAGAAATAGTTATGTAACTTGCTCAGACACACACCCAGTCAGTGGTAAATCTGACTGACACCTAGGGCTTTCCTGATTAGTAATTAAAAATAATTTTTTTTTCTTGGGTATGTTTTGAAAATTCTTTTTTTCTTTTGAGACGTAGTCTCGTTCTGTCACCAGGCTGGAGTGCAGTGGCACAATATTGGCTCACTGCAACCTCTGCCTCCCAGGCTCAAGTGATTCTCCTGCCTCAGCCTCCCAAGTAGCTGGGATTACAGGCACACACCACCACGCCCAGCTAATTTTTGTATTTTTTTAGTACAGACAGGGTTTCACCATGTTGGCCAGGATGGTCTTGATCTCCTGACCTCGTCATCCACTCGCCTTGGCCTCCCAAAGTGCTGGGATTACAGGCATAAGCCACTGCTCCTGGCCAAAAATTCTTTATTAATTCTCTAAATATATACTATTTTGGGGTGATGGAGCCTCTGGAGCCATGGATTTTCAATATTCGTTTCCTGTAAGTTCTCTAAACATGTACTCAAACCTTAGAAGTAAATCTGAGAAGTGTTAACTCTTGTAGTTCTTGTAATTCCCTCTGTGGAGATGTGGCTCCTCTAAGGCCATCCACATGACAGAGATAACCCAATGTTTCTGGGATGATGAATGTGGGTAACCCCCATGTAGGCACTGAGGAAGGAGAGCTAAGCAGAATCCTGACACAATTACAGCTTGGAGAATAATTCAGTTTATAGTGTTACTACTCAGTTATTTCCCTTTATACAATCCTCTCTATATAATCATATATTAGTTCTTAGAATGAGTGCCTAAAGAATATCTCACCACTCAGTTATTTCCATATGTATATAACTATATCTTAGTTCATAATCAGAGGAATGCCTAGAGTAGACACAGTACAGAGTATGAATCAAGGAATAAGCAGCTTATAGTCGGAGAAATGTCTGGAGCAGACACAGTGCAGAGCATGATTTAAGGGGAAAACAGTTATACCAGGACAAGAATCCATGGCCCAGGCGGCAGCGTTCAGTATCGTAAAGATAACTGCTATATGGTAGGCTTGGGGCGAGAGCCACTCCTCCTGATAAAGGAGTTGCAGGACCTTGCGTCCAGTTCTTGTGGAAGGCTGCCCTCAGACTGGCAATCGCACCTTGGTGACTGTGAACTTTATCAGCTCTTGTAACTGTGCTTGCTCAAAAAGCATTCTCTTACAGAACTCATTGGAAGCTGCCAGCAGGTGGTGTAGACCCTGACAGCTCTGTCACTACTGTGTGACTCAAAGCATCCTCCCATAAATCTTCTTAGAAGTAGCTTGCCCATAGATAGAGGTATTGCACACTGCACCCTCTTCATTGTGCATGGCCCACCACCATGCCTCTGTGACCTAGTGGGGGTGGACTCCTTGCTGCACACAGCCCACCTCCTTGACTCGATGACCTAATGGGAATGGACCCCTTGCTGTGCACTGTCCACCTCCTAGCCTAGGTGACCTAATGGGGGTGGACCCCTTGTTTAATTGCTCACAACCCTATCACTATCCCTAAAGATGACTTCACTCACTGCCCCGCCCCCTAACCTATACACAATAAATACACACACTTCTGGACATTCGGGGCCTCTCCTGACTCCACTCATAGGTAGCGTGGCCCCCTGAGCCCAGCTGCATTTTCCTTGTACTTCTGTGTCCTATCTCTTTATTTCTCAGATCTTGTGCCTCAGCACAGCATAAGGGACACCCCACGACCCTGTGGGGCCCTCAGCCCTACAATGATGACGATGTCAGCTCCTGGGGAGATGGGCGTGGCTGCCCAGAACAAGGAACGTCTGTAATGACCACTTAGCACTGGTCCAACGACTAATTGCTGCTATGAGGACCACTACTACATCGCACAACATCCTAGCTCACTTTTTAATTTCTCGCAACTTCTCTTCTCCCACCACAAGGATTTTTTTTTTTTTTTTTTTTTTTTTTTTTATTAGGAGTCAAGCTCTGTCCCCAGGCTGGAGTGCAGTGGCACGATCTTGGCTCACTGCAACCTCCGCCTCCCGAGTTCAAGCGATTGTCCTGCTTCAGCCTCCTGGGTAGCTGGGACTACAGGTGTGTGCCACTACACCCAGCTAATTTTTGTATTTTTAGTATAGACGGGTTTTCACCATGTTGGCCAGGATGATCTTGATCTCCTGACCTTGTGATCCACCTGCTTCAGCCTTCCAAAGTGCTGGGATTACAGGCGCAAGCCACCACGCCTGGCCAAGATAATTCTTTAGCATCTGAACACATCCTATTGGAAAGCAAAGTCAGACACCACTGGTTTTCAGTATAAAGAATCGTAAATATAAACATTGCTTGAGCACCTGTTGTAGGTATAAATATGCATGACCAATACATACATTGTGCAGGGGATCAGAGAACATATTTTATAAATCTGAGATGTTATCAGTTGTAAGTCACACCATTATTTACACACTGTGGAAAGAAAAGATGCTGCCAATTAAATTACATCATGCCGTAGATGCACTGTGATTCAGAGACACAAAAATGTGAAGAATTAAATGTGCATCTTAAAAATTAGTAAAATAATATATACTTATTTCTATCTCAAAGTCAGTTTCTGACAGAGAATTTCTCTATTATTCACTAAATATTTCTTACTGATGTCCTTGTTCCTGATGGAAAGCGGTGTTGCGGTTCACCCACTTGTCTTGCCATTCTTCCAGAGTTAGTACTTGGTTTTTCTGTACCTCAGTATTGGGGTACTCTTCAATATCAAGTGAAGTTCTTGTGCCATCCATAGTTTCATAGACACCTTTGTCTTTCAACAGTATGTCTTTTGTGCCTAAGTGGAAAATATTTGCAATGTTGTCATTTAAGGTCATTGGAATTCTATTGATGAGCTAAATGAAAACCTATTATTCTTGGCAGCATAACTTTTTAAAAATATTTCTTTTTTTAAAAAAATTTTTGTTTTTATTTTTGAGATGGAGTCTCACTCTGTTGCCCAGGCTGGGGTACAGTGATCTTGGCTCACTGCAACCTTTGCCTCCTGGGTTCAAGTGATTCTCCTGCCTTCGCCTCTCACATAGCTGGGATTGCAGGTGTGCACCACCACGCCCGGCTAATCTTTCTTTCTTTTTTTTTTAGGCTCTTGCTCTGTCACCCAGGCTGGGACCTTGGCTTACTGCAAGCGTCAACCTCCTGGGCGCAAGCGATCCTCCAACCTCAGCCTTTCAAGTAGCTGGGATGCTGGGACTTCAGGTACACACCACCACACCTGGCTAATTTTTGTATTTTTTTTTTTTTTTGTAGAGACGGGGTCTCATTTTGTTGTCCAGGCACAAAGAACTCCTGGGCTCAAGGGATCCTTCTGCCGTGGCCTTGCAAAGTGCTGGGATTACAAGTGTGAGTCACTGTACCTAGCCATTCCAATATCCGATAAAAAATGATACAAAAATTACTTTCAGTGAGTCTGGTAGTAGAGGCATACCCCTTACACATTACAAGAAATCGTTAAATAAACTGAATTGTATCTTAACACTAATGTTTCCTCCACTCTGACATCTCAATCATCAACACAAAAGATTTCTGTGGCCAAATGTGGGGATTCTCCCCCCAGCACACGAAATATTGGATACCAGTTGGGTGTCTTCTAATTTAATTCTGACATTACCTATCTGGAGATAGCATCATATTCTATATGTTGAGGGCTTAGTCTCTAAGACATCCCTCTCACTTAGACACCAGTCACAAGTCCAGGCCTTGATCAGCTTCAAGTTGGGGTTCCCACAGCCTCCACTTTGGGTTTGCTTATTTGCTAGAGTGAATTAAACTCGGAGAAATACTTAGTTACCTTTGCATGTTTACTGTAGAGGATACTGTGAAGGATATAGATGAAGAGATGTGTAGCTCCAGGACCTTCACCTGTTCAGCTATTAGGAGGCTCTCCAAACCCCATCCTTTTGGGTTTTTATGTAAGCTACATAAAGTTTTTATGCAAGCTTTACGTAGGCATGATTGATTAACTCATTGGCCACTGGTGATCGATTTGAACTTTCTATGTACTTACTACTAATTCAACTCTAAATTCTGCCAATTGTCCCAATTTCCTGTTAGTACACTCTCAATCTCTCCAGTCATATTCTCTCAGTATCATCTTGAAGAATTCTCTCCTGGAATCTGCCCTGACCATTCTCTATTCTGGTAGACAGCTAGCTTTCTGGGATTTCTCTTCATCATCATTCTGGAGATTTCCTTCTTGTCTGAAATCTCCTGCTTTCTTTATCTCGTCTTACTCTTTTTTGTTGTTGTTGTTTTTTAGTGACCACCCTTATACTGGTGAAGCCCAACCTCCAGAGCTTCCTGAAAGAGTGCAAGAAAGAAAAATCCTGTTTTCCGATTTTGCATGTATGAAATATGGTTGGACTATTCCTCATCCTTGATGTATAGCTCTTCTGGGTATCAAATTCTTGGTTAGAAGTGTGGGGGCCATAGGCTGTTGGTACCCTAAAGGTTTAGTGAAAAATCATGCCCACCTTAGCCTCCTGAGTAGCTGGGATTACAGGTGAGCATCAACACATCCAGCTAATTTTTAATAGAGATGAGACCAGACTGGTCTCAAACTCCTGGCCTCATGCAATTTGCCTGCCTCGGCTTCCCAAAGTGCTGGGATTCCAGTCGTGGGCCTCTGAACCTGGCCGTCCCTCTGCTTTTTTATTTCTCTTTCTGGGATCTCTGTTATTTGTCTCTAGAATCTTCTGAGATGGTATGGTAAATTCCTCATTTTCTTCTATTTCTATTTTTCTATATCTTCATCTTTTTGCACTGTTTTCTGAAAGATTTACCTTAATTCTCATTTTTTAACCTTCTTCTTCTTCTTCTTCTTTTTTTTTTTTTTTTTTGCTATCAATCGCCCAGTGCTTTGGGCAACTGAGGAGGGAGGATGGCTTGAGGCCTGGAGTTTGAGACTAACTTAGGCAACATAGTGAGACCCCTATCTCTATAAAAACAGTTTAAAAATTGGCCAGGCATGGTGGTGTATGCCTGTAATCCAAACTACTCAGGAGGCTGAGGCAGGAGGATGGCTTGAGCCTAGGAGTTTGAGGTTGTAGTGAGCTATGCTGGTGCCAGCGCACTCTAGCCTGGGCTACAGATCAAGACCTTGTCTTAACAACAACAACAACAACAACAACAATAGGTACTAAAATGAATAAAGGCAAAGAATGTGGGTGGGGCTTATACTGTAGGGTGATATGAGTGGATTTCATTTGGAAACCTAGATGTATTTATTTTTCCTTTTTCTTTTCTTTTTTTTTTTAGAGGCAGGGTCTCACTCTGTCACCTGGGCTGTAGTGCAGTCTCACGATACAGCCTCAAAGTCCTGGGCTCAAGTGATCCTCCTGCCTCAGCCTCCAAAGTAGCTAGGACTGCAGGTGCACACCCCCATGCCCAGCTAATGTCTTTAATTTCCTTGTGCTAGTCAGACTTTCCACAGATGGATCTCCCAATTCCTGTCTTCAGGATTTAGTCATTGGAGCCACTGTTACACACTCATATAAGAAAAGAAGAAGAGAAGTGAGTGAGGGTCCCAGCATCCAGTTTTCTGTATTCAATTAATCCTCCTGTTTTCTATATACTCCCATGCTCAACTGTGTATTACATCTTCTCAATCTGGACACTCTTTGTTTTACCCTTTCCAGAGAATAAACTCCCAAAAGCCTGCTGGTGTGGTGAGATGTACACAACTGGCTGCAAGAAATTGAGAAAGGGATCGGGAGATTTGGCCTATTCTGAACTAGCATTTCAAGCAATCCTCCTTGTTTCAACCATACTCTCACATTTCATGGAGGTACCTTCATGGTGCTAATCCTGAGCATTTGGGGAGTCTATAATGCAAACTGAGTTGCTCAATGGCTTTCCTCATTGCTGGTTTAGAAGTCAGCTTCCTTGAAGTTGCAAAATCCTTTCCCACTCATCCATTTGACTTTCCAAAATTCTATTAATTCTGTCTATCCTGTCCCTGCTATCTCAATACTTTATGCCTTAAAAAAAAAATCCTGTTATTTTCAGGAGGGAGCAAAAACAAATTAAAGTAGATATTGAACTGTGGTTCAATATCCTATCTCTATTCAATACATTTGTATTTTCAAATAATTTTCTATAGCTTCTTTTTTTGCATGGGAAATGCACACTAAGGAAACTGAAAAAAGACATGTAGAATGCAAACTAACAATAAAATTCAAAGCCTCTCAACTGATTGAAAGCACACTTTTTCTTTTTTTTGAGATGGAGTTTTGCTCTTGTTGCCCAGGCTGGAGTGCAGTGGCACAATCTCAGCTCACTGTACGCTTTCTTGGCTAACAGGACCCCAGAATAACCTTGAAAACTGAGTTCTGGGCCAAGAGTAGAGAGAGCATCAAATACAGCTCTATACCTCTTCTCTTGCTAACCACAATTAGGCTTTGTTCCCTAAGGGCTTAACAGAAACAAGCCCTTTCCAAAGATTCTACCTCTGATATCAACCAACCCCTGGATGCTGCTCCTCTTTTTGTGCCTGATATACATCATAGACCACAGTGGTTCTGGCCAGTCTACTGAGAATGCACAGTAAGGGTTTTTTTTCTATCCTCTACTTCACCTTTTGACCTAAGAGGGCCAAAAACTCCGTCCTCTGACTGTGCTAACACTGCCATTTTTTTGTGCATGCTACATATGGGTACCTTTCCTACTTTCATAAATATTCATGAGTCATCCTACAGCTTACTGAATATGTATATTTGGCCACCTTCCTCAGCATAAATTCCTGTTCCCTTTGCCTGTCCCTGGAAGTGTCAGTTTCTGGCTTCTGGCCAGAGACTACACTGCTTAGCCAGTCAGAATGGCCACCTTACCGTCTGAAACCATTCATGAGAAATAGAGTTCTTCTTTTTAAATTATGAACTTGTCATTCTTCAGCTGTCAGATCATAACTGCAGATCCATCTGAATGTAGGAGGAAAACATCTGTCCTTTCAATGCCAACTTTGCAATATCCAGGATAATATAACACCATAATTCTAACATTCCCTTTAAATCATTAGTGAAACTAGTTTGGATTATACTAGCATGCTATTACTGATTGGTCTATTTAATGATTCATCTGTGAAAAAGCAAACATTGCATAAAAGCACGTATTTCAGGAAAATTTCCCCTTTTATTGCCAAATTTGGCCTCAGTATGCTTAGGATATAGGGAGGAGGCATTTCTCTCATGAATTGGAAACATGAAATTCATTTCTTAGCAAACATTTGTAGACAAATGGCTTTTGCAAGATCCTGATGGTATCAGGAGGTGACTCTCCCAGTTTTCTGAGAGGTCAGCAGAAAGTATCTGATTTATACTAGATACAGAAAAACAAAAGAATGTTACAGTGTTCTCATCTTCATTTTCATGCAGAAACTCCGGAACCTAAATTCAAGGCTTCATGAAACAGTTTTCTACTCAAAAGAGAAGCATAATCTTTATCATACAGCCACAGCAGCCGGGAGAACCATTCCTTTCACACAAACTTGAACTAAGTGTATAACAAAATCATGTGCATAACTTAATCACATCTTAGTTATTTGTTTACTTTGTTTGTTTTTGAGACAGGGTGTCCCTCTATTCCCCAGCTGGAGTGCAGTGGTGCAATGACACTACCATTGCCAACACTGGGGCTCAAGGGATCCTCCCCCTTCAACCTCCTGAGTACCTGGGACTACAGGGGTGCACCATCATGCCTGGCTAGTTTTTAAATATTTTGTAGAGGCAGGGTCTCGCTATGTCACCCAGGCTGGTCTCAAACTCCTGAGCTCAACGTCTTAGCTGTTCTAACAGTTCCACAGCACGGACTCCACTTGTACACACCGTTTCTGGAGAAATAAAGTTTATTTCTATAACACAAAAGAAGTGCACATTACAAGAATTAAGGAAGGGAAATTTTACAATAATTCTTGCTCACAAACAGGAAGTGTAGATGTGCTCCTTTGGTGGTCCAAGTCCGCAAGTTGTTCTAGTCTCTGTTGTCACCTTTTCAAAAGTTTCTGCTTTGGTTTTATTTTTTCGTTAAATTGAAGAGAAACTTCCCTAAAGTGCACAAATCTTAAAAGAGCATGACTCGGTGAATTTTTTTCCTAGGCATACACCTGTGTAACCACTGCAGAGCAAGAGACAGAATATTTACAGCACCGCAGTTTCCCACATCACCAGGGAATCACTCACTATTTGCCAGTACTTCTCTTTTCCTAAAAATCATTAATACACCACGCTGGGGAAAAAACCGAGAGCTCGTTTCTATAAAATAAAAATCTGAAAAATTAGCTAAGCGTGCTGCAGGGAGCCTGTAGACCCAGTTACTGGGGAGGCTGGGGCGGGAGGATCACTTGAGCCCAGAAGTTCCAGGTTACAGTGAGCTATGATTGTGCCACTGCACACTAGCCTGGGCGACAGAGGGAGACCCTGCCTCTAAAAGAAAAAAAATAAAAGGAAAGAAAAAAACATCACTAAAACACAGCAGTGCTTTGGAGGCACTTTAAATCCTGGACCTTGGATTCAGGTCATTTACAGCCCGTCGTGGTTATTCCGTTTCCCCTCTGCTCCCTGAACCTCACTTCACAGGGCCGATCTCGGGGCTGTCCATGCTTGTAAGGATTCCCAGGAGTCCTAGCACAGGCGCATATACTCCTAGCAAATCGTTCCATTTCTCACCCGCACCCTCTGAGCCCCAGGGAGCTTACCTCGCTTACAGCGGGTCGCCTGCCTTTGTCTCTGCCACCGCCAACCTCCCCAGGGGCAGGAACTCTCTGCCAACGCCGCTGTCCGCAGGAGGGGTACCTCCCGCCTCCGTCACCTCTCGGCCCACGTCACCTCTCCGCCCGCGCCCCGCCTCCGCCCGCGCCCCTCCTGTTTCCCGCGCCCCTCCTGTTTCCCGCGCCCCGCCTCTTTTCCGCGCCCCTCCTCCGCCCGCGCCCCGCCTCCGCCCGCGCCCCGCCTCTTTCCCGCGCCCTCCTCAGTTCCCGCCCCCTCCCCCGCGCCCCGTCTCCACGCCCGCCCCGTACCTTGTTGCAGAGACTCCGCCCCCGGCCCCAGGCGCAGGGTTTGCGCAGCGGCGGAAATGGGCAGGGCGGAGCGAACGCCGCGGCTAAAGCGAAGGCGGGGACCGTACCCATCCCTGGTCCCACCGGCTCCTCCCACCCCGGGTCACGCCGTGACAGGGGCGGAAGCGGCGGCGGCGGCGGTGGCGGCGGCCGAGAGGAGGCTGGGGCTCGCGGCGCGGCTCCTGCCGTCCTGTGCGCGCGGCGCGCGGCTCCGGAGAGGCGCCTGCCGTCCTGGGCGGCGCGCACCGCCTCGCCGGCGCTCAGAGGTGGGAGGCTCGCCACTCCGGGGGCGTGCGTGGGGGCGGTGGCGGATTTCGGGTGACAGCGTTCCACAAAGCAGCTTGGTTGGGGTGCAAGCCCTCCGTCTCCCCCTGTGCAGCGCCCCTCGCCCTGGTGGGAGGTGGGCGGGTGCCCCAGGGACGGATTCCTCCTGCCCCGGATTGGAAGAGGGTGCGGGGTGGGTATCTGTCTGGAGAAGGGGGAATTCCCGGTCAGGGGTGTTGGGGCAGTGGGGTTGCTGGATTCGCCGCGATGTTGCCGGTCTCCTAACCCCCCTACAACGTTTCCTTTCTGTACAGCTGTGCCTTTTCCCCGAGACTCCCGGCACCTCTTCAGCGCAAAGGTGAGCCCCGGGACTGTTGCTTCTCCTACTTCGGAAAGCATCCGAAAGCTTTTCGGAAAGCGAGGCGGCTGCAGCTGGCACTGGGAGTTTGGGGCTCCCTCCTGGGGGCTGTCAGAGCCCCGTGAGGACCCCACCGTCCTGGAGTAGGAACTCCTTCGCTGATTCTTCCCGGCCGATAGGGTGCGGCCAGGAGCCGGCACAGCCTTGCAGGTGCTGTAGTTAATCCTCTGGCACAGCCGCCGGTCGTTGAGACTTGAGAAGCATTGCCAGGTTGCTGGGGTAACTCTTCTGGGATTGGAGACCTGGAGGAGGGGTGGCCCGATCAGGGTAGCTGTTAATCAAGGGCTCCGCAGCTGACAGGTCAAAGAGGAAGAGGTAGATCAGCTGTAGAAAGTTGGGGTTCAGTGATGTGGAACCCAGCCAGATAGAGGCCCAGTCTTCCCTTGTGTAAGCCTGAAGGACTCCCCAGTCCACTCTAGTTGGGGAACCCCCCGCACCACATGTATGTGTGTGTGTGTGTGTGTGTGTGTGTGTGCGTGTATATATATATACATATGTGTGTGTGTATATATATATACACATATGTGTATATATATGTGTATATATATGTATATATATGTATATATATATACACACGTAACGCAAGGCTTTGGCTAGTTTTGTGTTTTTAAATCTATTTTAGTGGCAGGCGACTGGGAGAGAAGCCTTCTTCAGGAGGTACATGAGAAAATTATCATCAATAATTAATTATCTTCCAGGCAGAGAAAGTAGTCAACAAATGACATCTAGGCAGTTGGGGAATTTAATATTGAATCATTGAACTGCATGTTGAATATTGAATAATTCAATATTGAATTATTGTACTGGATCCCTATTTCTGAAGATTTGATTAGTATGGGAGTAAGAAGGTACTAGTCCCGTTTAAGTGTCTCCAAGGTAAATTACTGTTTCTGTTGTCTCTGAAGAAGTTTCTAGTAGTTTGTCTTATTTTTAGAAATTGTATGGACTCCACTATAAATTTTTATTCTAAACTGGCCCTTTTGATTCATATTTGTAAGAATTCTGTGTGTTTCTTTAGCATCTTTTTGAGGCCCAGCGTGGTGGCTCAGGCCTGTAATCCCAGCACTTTGGGAGGCCGAGGTGGGGGATCACTTGAGGTCAGGAGTAGTTCGAGACCAGCCTGGTCAACATGGTGAAACCGAGTCTGCACTAAAAATACAAAAAGTAGCTGGGTGTGGTGGAGCACACCTGCAATCCTAGCTACTCAGGAGGCTGAGGCAGAAGAATTGCTTGAACCTGGGAGGTGGAGGTTGTAGTGAGCCAAGATGGTGCCGTTGCACTCCAGCCTGAGGGAGGAAGACTCAGTCTCAAAAAAAAAAAAAAAAAAAACCGTTTTGAATAAGCTGCTTCAGAAAAACCTAGGAATTATTAAAATGAAATCTCCATATTGATATATCCACTTATATATTTACCAAAAAAAATCCCACTTGTTTCTTATCACATTAAAAGAAAACCAAAGCCAAATTTTAAATGCTTGAATTAAAAATTAGAAATATGTGTATCATGTTGAGCATGAAACAAATTGATTCTATTTAGGTGTGTTTATTAATTTGAAAAAATCAAGAAAGAAAACAGTATACTAAAATTTTTTTCTTCATTTTAAGACCCAAGGACCCAGCAACAGTAGAAATATATAAATACATTAAGTGCCAAAAATATTTAGAACGGGTTCACATAACCCTCAGTTGTATAATTAAAGTTGAAAATGTACTACCGTAAAAACCATCAATTATATTTCATAATGGCTTTTATAGCTCATGTTTTCATTTACTTGTTAATCATTTCTTGAATTTAATTCTTCGTTGTGTTAAGTACATATTTTCTAGTATTCAATTAGATTAAAATGTTTGATGAAATTTCAGGAAACTATACTTTCTTTTGAGAATGCACAAATTCCCAAGTGACAACAGGGTGAAATATTGCATGAACCTAGGCTGATCTCATTTATGTTCCTAAACTCCACATTTGACTTCAGATATTTTTACTATAATACTTTCATACACTATACACTTACAAATGCTATATATATTACATGTTTACATGTACTATATTTGTGGTTCATGTTATGAATAGTGTCAGGTGTATTTTACATATAAATGAAGAGATTCATATATTTACATGTAAGAATTCATATTTATATGTGTCTGTGAAGAGATTGGTTAGAGTGGACAACCTTTTTAAAATAGAGCTAGAATCCAGAGAGCCTTCTTTGGGTATAACAATTATAGGTAGATAGTACTTTCAACATTGTTAACATTTTATCCAACATATAATAGATGCTGTAGACCGAAATGGCAATTTATTTAATGCTTAAAGAACTATAATGCATTTCAGAATAGGGTTTAGGTGTTCACAGCTAATATTTATTGGTTCAGAGAAAACGAAGATTAAGTCAAAGGAAAATCATCAGTAACGTTGATGTCAAGATGTCTCAAAGTCAGTGTAGATGGCAAAATGAGTTTTTCCGTAGAATGTTCATCCATGGAAAATACTCTTAGAAATATGAATACAGCTTACAAATGAAGCAATAGGATTGCAAACTCCTTTAAGCTTTTCTCCAAGACTAAGATTATACATGTGGAATTTGTATTTTATGGTTCCACTTTTCCACTTTTAAATGCGAAAATGTATGTAATTACACACATAAAGTATGTAATAACTTTCTTTATCCGTAGGCATGTCCTGCTTACTTTTGATTTATCATTTTGTGTGTGTATATATAGTTAAATCCAATGGATCAAGGAAGAAGATGAAGGATAATTATAGATTCTATATATTACTGAGTACTTATGCCAAGCATTTTTTATTCCTTATCTAATTTAATTGAAAAAAATTCTATTAGCTGTTAATCTGTCATGGCTGCTACACGTTATTTCTCTTGTAGACTTTGGTTCTTAATATTTGTTTAACCATGCTGTTATTGGACTAGTTAGAGAAATTTTTTCCAGTAGAAGATGCCAGTGCTTCTATCTAATTTAGATCTGTATATTCAGTAGTGACTAGATAGTTTGCTTGGTATTTATTGTGTTGTACCAAGAAGGAATTAATGAGCTTTCTTTCTTTTTTCTTTTCTTTTTCTTTTCTTTTTTTTTTTTTTTTTTTAATGAGACAGAGTGTCACTCTGTTGCCCAGGCTGGAGTGCAGTGGCATGATTTTGGCTCACTGCAACCGCTGCCTCCCCTGTTGAAGCGATTGTCCTGCCTCAGCCTCCTGAATAGTTGGAATTACAGGCGCCCACCACCATGCCTGGCTAATTTTTGTATTTTTAGTAGAGATAGGGTTTAACTATGTTGGTCAGTCTGGTCTCGAAATCCTGACCTCGTGATCTGCCCACCTCGGCCTCCCAAAGTGCTGGGATTACAGGTGTGAGCCACTGCGCCCAGCCAGTTTTCTTTTTAAAGCATAATAAGAGATCAAAGTGCAGGAACTGCTAAGAAGATGCAGTAAAATGGAGAGGAACATAGATAAAACTAGGTGTTTTCCTCATTTTGAATTTTATAAACATAGTGTAATTTGTTTATTGGTCATTCATGTGGCATGCTTCTCATTTTATATTTTTTAATGTGCGTAACTACTAATAGGTAATATTTATTGAGTACTTATGATATGCCAGTTTTGGTGCTTTAAATTGGTTATCTTGTTTAAACTTCACTCCAGTGCTATCGTAAACTTTTAGGGTGCCCGTTTTATGTATGAGAATACTGAGGCTTAGAGAGGTTAAGTAACTTGAAAATAGTGGCTTGAGCCAGGTGGTGTGGTGGCGTGCACCTGTGTTCCCAACTACTTGGAGCTGAGGTGGGAGAATCGCGTGAACCCAGTAGTTCCAGGCTAGCCCGGACAACGTGGTGAGAATGTCTCAAAAAAAAAGAAAAGAAAATTGTAGCTTTATGTTTAGGCCGTCTAACATATATTCTTACCTACTGAAGTATGTAACAACTTTGCTCCAGACTGTTAAAAAAATATTTGCAGGTGCTAATATTTAATGTCTGATTTTTCTTTTGCAGATTATTTAATGTAATGGCAACCCAACGGGGGAGGACAAAGAAAAAAGCACCTTTTGATCACTCTCCGGATAGCCTTCCTTTGAGGAGCTCCGGGAGGCAGGTAGTGTTCATTTATTCATTCAATGAGCCTTTTTTTGAGCATGCGGAATTACTGATTGGGAATGGAGAACTGGAGCTGCAAAGATGACTCCAGTCATCAGGTTGCTTGCATTCTAGTGGAAAAATTCACAGCACAGTCATAACACAGTGTGACAACATGATAGAATATAGAAAATAGAAGCATTATCTGGCAGAGGGAACTGTAAGTATAAAGGCGTAGAGTGTGAATCAGCATAGGATGTTCAGAGAATCGCGGTTATGTGGTTGCTTCCAGAATGTGATGCTGGGGCCAGATCATGCCTGGCTTTGGATGTCATTCATAGGAATTTGGATATCAGCTTGTAATTGGTTGAGTGCTATTGAAGGGTTATGTATAGGGCTTTTTGGGTAGGGCTTTTATTCTTTTAAAAGAAAAAATTGAACCATGTAATTCTTTCTCTATAATTTTTCTAGCTTTTTTTTTTCCTTTTGAGACAGTTTTACTCTTGTTGCCCAGGCTGGAGTGCAATGGTGCGATCTTGGCTCACCACAACCTCTGCCTCCTGGGTTCAAGTGATTCTCATGCCTCAGCCTCCCAAGTAGCTGGGATTATAGGCATGAGCCACCACACTGGCTAATTTTGTATTTTTAGTAGAGATGGGGTTTCTCCGTGTTGGTCAGCTGGTTTCAAACTCCCAACCTCAGGTGATCTGCCCACTTTGGCCCAAAGTGCTAGGGTTACAGGTGTCAGCCACTGCGCCCAGCAATTTTTTCTAGCTTTTTATCTAAAATACTTACAGGGTATAACTGCTCTAAAGAAAAAAAAATATTAATTTGGGGAATGGCTTGTTTTTTTTTTTGAATGATGCCACCTTTTTTTTTTTTTTTTTTTTCCTGAGATGGAGTTTTGCTCTTGTTGCCCAGGCTGGAGTGCAGTGGCACGATCTCAGCTAACTGCAACCTCCACTTCCTGGGTTCAAGTGATTCTCCTGCCTCAGCCTGTCAAGTAGCTGGGATTACAGGCACATGCCACCACGCCCAGGTAATTTTTTTTTTTTTTTTTTTTGTATTTTTAGTAGAGACAGGGTTTTGCCATGTTGGGCAGGATGGTCTCAAACTCTTGACCTCAGGTAGTCCACCTGCCTCGGCCTCCCAAAGTCCTGGGATTACAGGTGTGAGCCACTGTACCTGGCCACTTTTTTTTTTTTTTTAAGACGATCTCCTGTGTCCCCCAGGCTGGAGTACAGTGACACAATTGTGTGTGCCACAATACCTGTCTGATATTTTTATTTTTAGTAGAGCCAAGGTCTTGCTGTGCTCCCCAGGCTGTTCTCGGACTCTCAAGCTTAAGTGATCCTCCCACCTCAGCCTCCCAAAGTGCTGGGGATTATAGGCATGAGCCACTACACCCAGCTGATGTCACTTTTTTCTAAGAAAGACTCATGAATTTTAGTTCTTTGCTTGGACATCTGTTGTGAAAATGCTACTTCTGGCCAGGTGCAGTGGCTCATGCCTGTAATCTCAGCACTTTGGGAGGCCAAGGCAGGCGGATCACAAGATCAGGAGTTTGAGACCAGTCTGGCTAACATCGTGAAACCACGTCTTTAGTAAAGATACAAAAAATTAGCCAGGCATGGTGGCTAGCGCCTGTAATCCCACCTATTCAGGAGGCTGAGGCAAGGAGAATAGCTTGAACCCGCGGGGCCGAGGTTGCAGTGAGCCAAGATCTCACTGTTGCACTCCAACCTGGGGGACAGGGCAAGACTCCGTCTTAAAAAAGAAAAAAAAAAATGCTAGTTCTATATCTCTAGCAAGTTTGTGAATTACTTGCACAGTGCAGCCACCAGGAAATTGCTGTTTTGTCATCCCTGACGTACTGCCAGGATGTTTTTGACCTCATGCTTAGAACTCAGATGTGATTTCAGTAGTGAACCTTTATCCTTAGTCATTTTGCCATCATCAGTGAAATTTTGATGTCAGCTGTGACTCCCTTAGGCGAAGAAGAAAGCAACGGAGACAACAGATGAGGATGAAGATGGCGGATCAGAGAAGAAGTACAGGAAATGTGAAAAGGCAGGCTGCACAGCAACATGCCCTGTGTGCTTTGCAAGCGCTTCTGAAAGGTTTGTTTAGTTGTGTGTCTTGGCCTCCCATTTCTGTCTGTGAGAAGTTCTTTATCGAAACATCATCTTTCCCCTAAAGATGGCTATGGATACTCTAAGTCGTCTAATCTAATAATAGAGACATTGCCCAGACATTCTGTACACATCACACCCTCCTCGAGTCCCTTCCTCTGTTACCTCTAGCCTGCTGGAAGACGCCACACCCATGTCAGCTTGGTAACACAGTGTCCTCAAATCCAACCAACTGTATCTACCTCTTTGATGGTTGAGGGTGGGATGGCATATGTAGTGGTGAAGCAGTAGAGAGAACTCGTGAGCTCTCTGTAGAGACCAGTGTTTGTTTACTTTTCACTGTGCTTTTCTCTCTTATATAACATGCCGTCTCTTCCCATACACACTTAGGTCTCATAGAAACTATAGGTAACTTCAGCCTTGACATTTTTATTGTGGGGTGACATAAGTATGACTTTTTTTTTTTCTTTTTTACTTCCAGAGAAAAATCTTCAATAAGGGTTAAGATTCAGTAAAACCTAGAAAACCAATCGTATTTGTTTTTAAACACAAAGAGGGCCGGGCACGGTGGCTCACGCCTGTAATCCCAGCACTTTGATAGGCCAAGGCGGGCAGATCGCTTGAGGTCAGGAGTTTGAGACTGGCCTGGCCAAAATATGGTGAAACTCCGTCTCTACTAAAAATAGAAAAATTAGCTTAGCGGGTGGTGGATGCCTCTAATCCCAGCTACTCAGAAGGCTGAGGCATGATGAGAATTGCTTGAATCCTGGGAGGTGGAGGTTGCAGTGAGCCGAGATCATGCTACTGTACTCCAGCCTGGGCAACAGAGCGAGATTCTGTTTCGAAAATAATAATAATAAGATAAAGACATGGTGGTAGTCATGTTCATAGTGGCATGATTTTTCATTACCTTGCTATGTTATCAACTGTTTGACAAGTTATCTTTCCCAAAGTGCCTGCTTGATGTTCAGATTGCAGCTGACCAGATTCCCCTGCTGGGCCCTATGTTATTACTTCTCTCCTGCCCACATATGCAGCCTACGGCAAGCACAGTGGCATCTGTCCTTTTGTGTCATAAAACCCTATCATTGTCCCAAGGAGTCTTCTTAAGACTCCTAAGCCCCAGGCAGCCAGCTAGATTATGTCCCATGGTCTAAATCCCTGCATCCTTGCTGTGTGTTATTATCTGCTAGTAATCCATTCCTGTTTCCCCTGTCGTTAGGGGGTTAAGTGGAGATACTGCAAAATGGGGTCATAGATGGTGCTTGCAAGATGTTTCTTAAAAAATGGGAGGAGAAATGTTTATTCATTATCAAAGCTACATGTTTTTCACTGTTTTCAGATGTGCCAAAAATGGCTACACCTCCCGATGGTATCACCTCTCCTGTGGGGAACATTTCTGCAATGAATGCTTTGACCATTACTACAGAAGGTATGTTCACTAATTATGTGAGGTTTCTGTGGAGATGGGGACTGTGGCAAGGGCAGTGTGTGTGGTCAGCTGATTAAGGCTGAGTCCCTAGGCTTACTGAATTATTCAGCTCTTTCAGCTGTGCCCGTGATGACTGTAACTTGGACAAGAACTTTAGTGCTGTAGTTCGTGTATATGCACGTTTATGTGTGTGCACACTCATGGATCAAAAAATATCTGCCATGAAACAGTTTTTTTTTTTTGAGACAAGTCTCACCCAGGCTGGAGTGTAGAGACATAATCTCAGCTCACTGCAACCTCTGACTCCTGGGTTCAGGCGATTCTCGTGCCTCAACCTCCCAAGTAGCTGGTTTACAGGTGTGTGCAACCACACCCAGCTAATTTATGTAGTTTTAGTAGAGTTGGGGTCTTGCCGTGTTGGCCAGGCTGTTCTTGAACTTCTGGGGTCAAATGATCTGCCTGCCTCAGCCTCCCAAAGTGCTGGGATTACAGGTATGAGCCACTGCGCCTGACCTCCAGTATTTTCTTCAGTCTGAAAGTTCTGGAACATCTAGATGTTGAGTCTACTTTATTGTTTTCAACTTAATTCATTTGTGCTCTAATTTTGTGTGTGTGTGTGTGTGTGTGTGTGTGTGTGTATGTGCTCTAATTTTTATTGTGCTTGCTTTAGGTTTAATTTTTTCTTATTTCTCTAGTTTCCTCAGCAGCTTTAATTGATTTTTAGATCTTCATTCTTTTCCGATAAATGCATTTTTAAACGCTGTAAATTTCCCTCTAAGCGGGTTGTGGTAGTTAACAAGTTTTGACAACTTTTATTTCCATTTAGTTCAAAATATTTTTAAATTTTCATTGAGTTTTCCTCTTTAACCCATAGGCTATTTAGAAGTAAATTGTTTAATTTCAAATATTTGGGACACGTCCGGCAATTTTTCTGTTATTGATTTCTAGTTAGTTTGGTAATGGTCTGAGAATGTACTTTGTATGATTTCTATGTTTTAAATTTGACGAAGTTTGCTTTATAGCCCATAATGCAGTGTACCTTGGTAAATGTTGCACGTGAAGTGGAGAAAATGTGTATTTTACCATTGTCAGGTGGAATGGTCTATCAGTGTCAACTAGGCCAAGTTGATTGATAGTGCAGTTCAAGAGATATATGTATGTATGTGTGTGTGTGTGTGTGTGTGTATATATGTATATATGTGTATGTATACATACACATATATACGTATGTGTATGTATGTATACATACACATATATACGTATGTATGTGTATGTATGTATACATACGTATATACATATGTGTATGTATATATATTTGTGTGTGCGTATGTATACACCTTTCTGATTTACTCCTACCTGATCTTCCAATTACTAAGAAAAGGGTCTTAAAGTCTGCAGTTATAATAGTCTGTTGACATTTCCAAGTATAATGCAGATATGTCTATCTTTCCTTTCAGTTCTATACGTTTTTACCTTAGGTATTTTTTTTTTTTTTCTTGAGACGGAGTCTTGCTCTGTCACCCAGGCCGCAGTGCAGTGGTGCAATCTTGACTCACTGCAACTTCCATTTCCCGGGTTCAAACAATTCTCCTGCCTCAACCTCCCAAGTAGCTGGGATTACAGGCATGGGCCACCACACCTGGCTAATTTTTGTATTAGTAGAGACTGGATTTTGCTATGTTGGCAAGGCTGGTCTTGAACTCCTGACCTCAGGTGATCCACCTGCCTTGGCCTCCCAAAGTGCTGGGATTATAGGCATGAGTCACTGCACCCAGCTGTCATGTATTTTTAATCTTTGTTGTTGCATTGTACATCTAACTGTGTTGTGGATTCTCTCAAAACTGACCCCTTTATGTAATATCCCTTGTCTTCTTATCCCTGATAATATTCATTATTCACATTAATGTGGCTGCCTCAACTTTTTTTAATGTTAGAATGATATACCTTTCTTCATTTCTTTTTACCTTTCTGAGTCTTTGTATTTAGAGTAGGTTTCTTTTCTTTCTTTCTTTTTTTTTTTTTTGTGACAGTGTCTCGCTCTGTTGCCCAGGCTGCAGAGCAGTGGCATGCTCTTGGCTTACTGCAACCTCTGCCTCCTGGATTCAAGTGATTCTGGTGCCTCAGCCTCCCAAGTAGCTGGGATTACAGGTGTGACCATGATGCCCAGCTAATTTTTGTATTTTTAGTAGAGACTGGGTTTCCCCATGTTAGGCAGGCTGGTCTAAAACTTCTGACCTCAAGTGATCCTCCTGCCTTGTCCTCCCAAAGTGCTGGCATTACAGATGTGAGCTGCCATGCCTGGCCTAGAGGAGATTTCTCGTTTACACATACAGTTTTTTTGTAATCCCACTTACAGTCTGTCTTTCAATTTATATATTTATGCTATTCATGTTTTAAGTGATTGTTGATTTAACTGGATTAAAATATCTTTCCAGCTGTTTTCCATATGGTGCATTTTATTTTTTTTCTGCCTTCTGATTTTTGTTGAGCATTTTTATGATTGTATTGTATTTCATCTGGTGAAGTAGTTTTTAATGACTGCCCTAGGATTTACTACGTATGTTAAAAAATATTCTAGGCCAGGCGTGGTGGCTCATCCCTATAATCCCAGCCCTTTGGGAGGTTGAGGTGGGCAGATCGCTTGAGGTTAGGCATTCCGGACCAGCCTGGCCAACATGATGAAACCCCGTGTCTACTAAAAATACAAAAGTTAGCCAGGTGTGGTGGCAGGTGCCTGTAATCCCAGCTACTTGGGAGGCTGAGGCACAAGAATCCCTTGAACCCAGGAGGTGGAGGTTACAATGAGTAAGGATTGCACAATTGTACTGCAGCCTGGGTGACAGAGTGAGACTCTCTCTCTCTCTCTCTCTATATATATATATATATATGTATATATATATTCTGAGCCAGTTCGAGCTACTTGGAAGGCTGAGGCAGAAGGATCTCTTGAGCCTAGGAGTTTGAGGTTGCAGCGTGCCATGATTTGTGATTGCACCTGTGAATGGTCACTGTACTCCAGCCTGAGCAGCATAGCTAGACCCTGTATCAAGGGGGGAAAAAAAGAAAAAAAATTTAATTTCTCCTTCAAATAATACTATGCCTTTCTTAGTTTTAGATACTAAAGCTGCCAAGAATATACCTCTTCTGACACCCTGTTTTATGGGTGCCATAATAACTTCCTCTCCTTTTATAACAAGGCTAGTTAAGTCTGTTATGTAAGATTTACTAACCTCCTTCCTATTTTGAAAACCTGATGACTTACAGCTCAATATATTAATTTTTCTTGTTTTTCAGCCATAAGGATGGATATGATAAATATACTACATGGAAAAAAATATGGACTAGCAATGGCAAAACTGAACCTAGTCCCAAAGCTTTCATGGCAGACCAGCAACTCCCCTACTGGGTAAGGAGAATGATGCTCTCATTCTGTGATGTATTTGTGGAGCCAAATGCAGGAGGAACAGAAGAAAATGCTGATGTTTAGGAAATCTCTTATTACATTTATTATTATTTCTATAACTATTAAAGCAAATATTTTTTATTTTTGTAGAAAGCTCAGATATTTCAACATAGTATGAAAGAGGAAACTAGGCCGGGTGTGGTGGTTCATGCTTGTAATCCTAGCATTCTGATAGGCTGAGGTGGGAAGATTGCTTTGAGCCTAGCCTGGGCAAAGTGAGACCCTTTTTTATAGTGAGACCCCATCTTTATTAAAAAGATTGTTTTTTTCAAGTAGCCAGGAGTGGTGGCAGGTGTCTACATTCTCATCTACTCAGCAGGTTGAGGTGGGGGAATTGCTTGAGCTCAGGAGTTAGAGGCTGCAGGGAGCTATGATTATGCCACTATACTCCAGCCTGGGTGACAGAGTGCGAGGCTGTCTCAAAGAAACACACAAAAAATTAATGCTTTTAAAAAGAAAAAGTAAAGGCTTACCACCAGCTGGTGAAAATCATTGCTGAGCTTGGTGCATAGCCTTTTAATCCTTTTTTTCTTTTCATATTTTTGTCTGTTTAAGCACAATTTCATGCTTTATATACATATCCTGATTAAGTTTAAAATAAGCCTTCAGATACAATTTTTGTAACATTCAGCTTTTTAAAAATTAATTTGACTTCATATTTTTTATTTAGTCATTTGAAAACATATTTTCATGATTGCATATATTGTCGAAATATACCACCATTTAGTAAATGATTTGCTAATATATTTTTTTTTCTGAGGTAGGGTCTCACTCTATCACCCTGGCTGGAGTGCAGTGGCACCGTCTGAGCTCATTACAACCTCCACCTCCTGGGCCCAAGCGGTCCTCCCACCTCAGCCTCCCTCGTAGCTGGGACTCTCCACACACACTACTACACCCGGCTGACTTGTATTTTTTGTAGAGATGGAGTTTCACCATGTTGCCCAGGCTGGTCTTGAACTTCTAGGCTCAAGTGATCCACCCGCTTCAGCCTCCCACAATGCTGGGATTACAGGCATGAGCCACCACACCCAATTATTTTTTTGAAGATGGGGTCTTGCTCTCTTGCTTAGGCTAGAGCTAGAGTGCAGTTACGGGATTATGACTCATTGCAGCCTCAGTCTCCCAGGCTCAAGTGATCCTCTCACCTCAGCCTCCAGAGCAGCTGGGACTACAGAGTGCACCTCCATGCCCAGCTAATTTTTAAATTTTGTTTATAGAGACAGGGCTTGCTGTCTTGACCAGGCTGATCTCAAATTCCTGAACTTAAGTAATCCTCCCACTTCAGCCTCTCAAACTGTTAGGATTACAGGCATGAGCCACTGTACCCAGCCAGTTTGCCAATTTAAAAAATATTATAAGTAATCCTGAGCTTTGTACACACTTAAACTTTTTCATGGGAGTAAAATTCATATAACATAAAACTAACCATTTTAAACTGTGCAGTTCAGTGGCACTTAGTATATTCACAATGTTCTGCAATTATCATCTCTAATTCCCAAGTATTTTCTTTTTTTCTTTTAAAACTTTTATATATACATATATATATATATATATATATATATTAATTGTACTTTAAATTCTGGGTTACATGTGCAGATCATGCAGAATTGTTGCATAGGTACGTACATGGCAATGTGGTTTGCTGCCTCCATCCCCCTAACACCTATATCTGGCATTTCTTCCCATGGTATCCCTCCCCAACCTCCCTACCCCCATTGTCCCTCCCCTTTCCCCCACAACAGACCCCAGTGTGTGATGCTCCCCTCCCTGTGTCCATGTGTTCTCATTGTTCAACACCTGCCTATGAGTGAGAACATGCGATATTTGACTTTATGTTTTCGTGTCAGTTGGCTGAGAAAGATGGTTTCCAGATTCATCTATGTACCTACAAGAGACACGAACTTATCGTTTTTTATGGCTGCATAGTATTCCATGGTGTATATGTGTCACATTTTCCTTGTCCAGTCAATCATCGATGGGCATTTGGGTTGGTTCCAGGTCTTTGCTATTGTAAACACTGCCTCAGTGAACATATGTGTGCATGTGTCTTTATAATAGAAAGATTTATAATCCTTTGGATATATACTCAGTAATGGAATTGCTGGATCAAATGGAATTTCTATTTCTAGGTCCTTGAGGAAGTGCCACACTGTCTTCCACAATGGTTGAACTAATTTCTACTCTCACCAACAGTGTAAAAGTGTTCCTATTTCTCCACATCCTCTCCAGCATCTGTCGTCTCCAGGTTTTTTAATGAGCGCCATTCTAACTTGTGTGAGATGGTATCTCAATGTGGTTTTGATTTGCATTTCTCTAATGACCAGTGATGATGAGTGTTTTTTCATATGTTTATTGGCCTCATATATATCTTCTTTTGAAAAGTGTCTGTTCATGTCCTTTGCCCACTTTTGAATGGGTTTGTTTGTTTTTTCCTTCTTGTAGATCTGTTATAGTTCTTTGCAGATTCTGGATATTAGCTCTTTGTCAGATGGGTAGATTACAAAAATTTTTTCCCATTCTGTTGGTTACCCATTCACTCTAATGATTGTTTATTTTGCTGTGCAGAAGCTCTGGAGTTAAATTAGGTCCCATTTGTCTATTTTGGCTTTTATTGCCAATGCTTTTGGTGTTTTAGTCATGAAGTCCTTGCCTATGCCTGTGTCCTGAATGGTTTTGCCTAGGTTTTCTTCTAGGGTTTTTATGGTGTTAGGTCTTATATTTAGTCTTTAATCCATCTGAAGTTAATTTTAGTGTAAGGTGTCATGAAGGGGTCCAGTTTCTGTTTTCTGCACATGGCTAGCTAGTTATCTCAACACCATTTATTAAACAGGGAATCCTTTCCCCATTGCTTGTTTCTGTCAGGTTTGTCAAAGATCAGATGGTTGTAGATGTGTAGCATTGCCTCTGAGGCCTCTGTTCTGTTCCATTGGTCTATCTCTGTTTTGGTACCAGTACCAAGCTGTTTTGATTACTCTAGCCTTGTAGTATAGTTTGAAGTCTGGTAGTGTGATGCCTCCAGCTTTGTTCTTTTTGCTTAGTATTGTCTTAGCTATGCAGGCTCTCTTTTGGTTCCATATGAAGTTTAGGGTGGTTTTTCCCAGTTCTGTGAAGAGGGTCATAGGTGGCTTGATGTAGTGTTGAATCTGTAAATTACTTTGGACAGTATGTCCATTTTCACAATATTGATTGTTCCTAACCATGAGCATGGAATGTTTCTCCATTTGTTTGTGTCCTCTCTTATTTCCTGGAACAGTGGTTTGTAGTTTTCCTTGAAGAGGTCCTTTACATTCTTTGTTAGTTGTATTCCTAAGTATTTTATTCTCTTTGTAGCAATTGTGAATGGGAGTTTGCTCTTGATTTGGTTCTCTTTTAGTGTGTTATTGGTGTATAGGAATGCTTGTGATTTCTGCACATTGATTTTATATCCTGAGACTTTGCTGAAGTTGCTTATCAGTTTCAGGAGATTTTGGGCTGAGATGGTGGGGTCTTCTAAATAAACAGTGGTGTTGTCTGCAAATGGAGACAATTTGACTTCTTCCTTTCCTAATTGAAAACTCTTTATTTCTTTTTCTTTCCTGATTGCTCTGGCTAGAACTTCCAATAGTATATTAAATAGGAGTGGTGAGAGAGGACATCCTTGTCTAGTGCCAGATTTCAAAGGGAACGCTGCCAGTTTTTGCCCATTCAGTATGATATTGTCTGTGGGTTTGTTGTAAATATCTTTTATTTTGAGATATGTTCTGTCGATAACTAGTTTATTGAGAGTTTTTAGCTTAAAGGACTGTTGAATTTTGTCAAAGGCCTTCTCTGCATCAATTGAGATGATCATGTGATTTTTGTCTTTGGTTCTGTTTATGTGCTGGATTACGTTTATAGACTTGCATGTGTTGAACCAGCCTTGCATCCCCAGGATGAAGCCTACTTGATCATGATGGATAAGCTTTTTGATGTGCTGTTGCAATCGGTTTGCCAGTATTTTATTGAAGATTTTTGCATCTATGTTCATCATGGATATTGGCCTGAAGTTTTCTTTTTTTGTTGAGTCTCCACCGGGTTTTGGTATCAGGATGATGCTGGTCTTATAAAATGATTCGGGAAGGATTCCCTCTTTTCAGATTGTTGGGAATAGTTTCAGAAGGAATGGTACCAGCTCCTCTTTGTATGTCTGGTAGAATTCAGCTGTGAACCCATCTGGACCTGGGCTTTTTTTGGTTGGTAGGCTATTAATTGCTGCCTCAACTTCAGCCCTTGTTATTGGTCTATTCAGGGTTTCAACTTCTTCCTGGTTTAAGCTTGGGAGAGTGCAAGTGTCCAGGAATTTATCCATTTCTTCCAGGTTTACTGGTTTATGTGTGTATAGCTGTTTGTAGTAATCTCTGATGGTAGTTTGTATTTCTGTGGAATCGGTGGTAATATCCCCTTTATCGTTTTTATTGCATCAATTTGGTTCTTCTCCCTTTTCTTTTTTATTAATCTGGCTAGCAGCCTATTTTGTTGATCTTTTAAAAAAAACCAACTCCTGGATACATTGATTTTTTTTTGAAGGGTTTTTTGTGTCTCTATCTCCTTCAGTTCTGCTCTGATCTTAGTTATTTCTTGTCTTCTGCTAGCTTTTGAGTTTTTTTTATCTTGCTTCTCTAGCTCTTTCAATTTTGATGATAGGGTGTCAATTTTAGATCTTTCCTTGCTTCTCATACGGGTATTTATTGCTATAAATTTTCCTCTAGACACTGATTTAAATGTGTCCCAGAGATTCTGGTACGTTTTGTCTTCGTTCTCATTGGTTTCGAAGAACATATTTGCTTCTGCCTTCATTTCATTGTTTATCCAGTCAACATTCAAGAGCCAGTTGTTCAGTTTCCATGAAGTTGTGCGGTTCTGAGTTGGTTTCTTAATCTTGAGTTCTGATTTGATTGCACTGTGGTCTGAGAGACTGTTTGTTATGATTTCCGTTCTTTTGCATTTGCTGAGGAGTGATTTACTTCAAGTTATGTGGTCAGTTTTGGAGTAGGTGCGACGTGCTGAGAAGAATGTATATAATGTGAATTTGGGGTGGAGAGTTCTATAGATGTCTATTAGGTTTGCTTGGTCCAGATCTGAGTTCAAGTCCTGGATATGCTTGTTAATTTTCTGTCTCATTGATCTGTCTAATATTGACAGTGGAGTGTTAATGTCTCCTACTATTATTGTGTGGGGGTCTAAGTCTCTTCGTAGGTCATTAAGAACTTGCTTTAGTATCTGGGTGCTCCTGTATTGGGTGTGTATATATTTAGGATCATTCACTTCTCTTGTTGCATTGATCCTTTTACCATTATGTAGTGCCCTTTTTTGTGTCTCTTGATCTTTGTTGGTTTAAAGTCTATTTTATCAGAGACTAGGATTGCAACTCCTGCTTTTTTTTTTTTTTTTTTTTTTTGCTCTCTATTTGCTTGGTAAATCTTCCTCTGTCCCTTTATTTTGAGCCTATGTGTGTCCTTGCATGTGAGATGGGTTTCCTGAACACAGCACACTGATGAGTTTTGACTTTTTATCTAGTTTGCCTGTCTGTGTCTTTTGATTGGGGCGTTTAGCCCATTTACATTTAAGGTTAATATTGTTATGTGTGAATTTGATCCTGCCATTTTGATGCTAGCTGGTTGTTTTGCTGTTAGTTGATGCGATTTCTTCATTGTGTCGATGCTCTTTACCATTTGGTACGTTTTTGGAGTGGCTGGTACTAGTTGTTGCTTTCTATGTTTAGTGCTTCTTTCAGGAGCTCTGGTAAGGCCAGTCTGGTGGTGACAAAATCTCTCAGCAATTGCTTGTTGATAAAGGATTTTATTTCTCCTTCGCTTATGAAGCTTAGTTTGGCTGGATATGAAATTCTCGGTTGAAAGTTCTTTTCTTTAAGGATGTTGGATATTGGCCCCCACTCTCTTCTGGCTTGTAGGGTTTCTGTGGAGACATCCACTGTGAGTCTGATGGGCTTCCCTTTTTGGGTAACCCAACCTTTCTCTCTGACTGCCCTTAGCATTTTTTCCTTCATTTCAACTGTGGTGAATCTGATGATTATGTGCCTTGGGGTTGCTCTTCTTGAGGAATATCTTTGTGGTGTTCTCTGTATTTCCTGGATTTGAATATTGGCCTGCCTTGCTAGGTTGGGGAAGTTCTCCTGGATAATATGCTGAACAGTGTTTTCCAGCTTGGAGTCATTCTTTCCGTCACATTCAGGTACACCTATCAAATGTAAATTAGGTCTTTTCACATAATCCCATATTTCTTGGAGGCTTTGTTCATTTCTTTTCACTTTTTTCTCTAATCTTGCCTTCTTGTTTTATTTGACTGGATTGATCTTCAGTTTCTGATATCCTTTCTTCTGCTTGGTCGATTCAGCTACTGAAGCTTGTGTATGCTTTGCAAAGTTCTTGTGTTGTGTTTTTCAGCTCCATCAGTTCATTTATATTTCTCTCCAAGCCGTTTATTCTTGTTAGCATTCCATCAAACCTTTTTTCAAGGTTCTTAGTTTCTTTGCGTTGAGTTAGAACATGTTCTTTTAGCTCAGAGAAGTTTGTTATTACCCACCTTCTGAAGCCTGTTTCTGTCAATTCATCAGACTCATTCTCTGTCCAGCTTTGTTCCTTTCCTGGTGTGGGGTTGTGATCCCTTTGAGGAGGAGAGGCATTCTGGTTTTTGGTGTTTTTATCCTTTTTGCGCTGGTTTCTTCCTATCTTTGTGGATTTATCTACCTGTCATCTTTGTAGTTGGTGACTTTTGGATGGGGTCTCTGAGTGGATGTCCTTTTTGTTGATGCTGAAGTTATTTTTGCTTTTTAGTTTTCCTTCTAACCATCAGGCCTCTCTGCTATAGGCCTGCTAAAGGTCCACTCCAGACCCTGCTTGCCTGGGGCTCACCTGCAGCGGCTGCAAAACAGTAAGGGTTGCTGCCAGTTTCTTCTTCTGTTATCTTTGTCCCAGAACGGTACCTGCCAGATGTCAGCCTGATCTCTCCTTTACAAGTGTCTGTTTGGATATACAGGGGTCAGGGAGCTGCTTGAGGAGACAGTCTGTCCCTTATAGGAGCTCAAGTGCTGAGCTGGGAGCTCCATTGTTCCATTTAGAGCTTCTGGGCAGGTATGTTTAAGCCTGCTGCAGCGGAATTCATAAATTCCCTTTTCCCCAGGTTCTCTGTCCTGGGAAGGTAGGGCTTTATTTATAAGTTCCTGACATGCTGCTACCTTTTTTCAGAGATGCCCTGCCCAGCAAGGTGGTAGTCTAGCCACAGCCTGCCAGCAGAGGCATTACTGAGCTGCTGTGGACTCTGCCCTGCTGCTGTGTGAACTTTCTGTTAGAACTGCCTTGGTAGTGGCGGACTGCCTCAGTAGTGGTGGACTGACACCCTTCCCCCCACTGAGCTGGACTGTCCTGGGTCTAGCTGGGCTTGCTGCAAAACTCTCAATCCAGAGCATTTCAGATTGCTGGTCTTTGTTGGGGGTGGGACCCACTGAGGCAGATCACCTGGCTCCCTGTTTCAGCCCCCTTTTTTTCAGTTGAGTGGGTGGCTCTGTATCCCAGGCATTCTGGGTGCCTGTTGAAATGGCTGCCCGTATTTGTGTGAGTATTTGTGTGGCAACCCACAGTGCCTGCTGAAACAGCTGTGCTGGAAACTAGTGGTGCTTTTCAGCCCAGGAATCTCCTGGTCTGTGGGCAGTAAAAACTTGTTTGGAAATGCGGTGATCACTCACCCTCTGCGTTCTTCTTGCTGGGAACTGCACTCCAGAGTTGTTTCTGTTTGGCCATCTTGGATCTTTCCTCTTCCCAAGTATTTTCATTATCCACAAGGGACAGCCCTAATTCTTCCTACCTCCAGTTCCTGGCAACTACTAATCTGCTTTCTGTGTTTATGGATTTACCTATTTTGGATGTTTCATGTTAATGGAATTGTGTAACATGTAACCTTTTGTATCCTATCTTTTTCACCTAGCATAATGTTTTTGAGGTTCATAGCCATTGTAGGATGTGTCAGCACTTTATTCTTTTTTTTATGGGTGAATAATATTCCATTGGATGGGTATGCCACAGTTTTTTAAAGCTTTCATCTATTGATAGACATCTGGATCATTTCAGCCATTTAACAATTGTGAATAGTGCTGCCGTGAACATTCTTGTACAAGTATTTGTTTGAATACCTGCTTCCAATTCTTGGGTATGTACCTAAAAATAGAATTGCTGGATCGTATATGGTAATTATATGTTTAACTTCTTGAGGGACCTCAAACTTTTTTTGTATAGCTGCTATACTATTTTTCATTCCCGTCTGTAGTGTATGAGGGTTCTGATTTCTCCACAGTTTTGAAGTGATATATCATGGTGGTTTTAATTTGCATTTTCCTAATGACTAATGCAACCTTTCATATGCTTGTTGTCCATTTGTATATCTTTGGAGAAATATCTGTTAACATCCTTTGTCCATTTTTGTTTTGTTTTGTTTTTGGAATGGCATCTCATTCTGTCACCCTGACTGGAGTGCACTGGTGAGATCTTGGCTCACTGCAACCTCTGCCTTCTGGGATCAAGCCGTTCTCCTGCTTCAGCCTCCCGAATAGCTGGGGTTATAGGTGCACACCACTACGCTGGGCTAATTTTTGTATTTTTAGTAGAGACAGGGTTTTAGCATGTTGGCCAGGCTGGTCTCAAACTCCTGACCTCAGGTGATCTGCCCACTTCAGCCTTCCAAAGTGCTGAGATTGCAGGTGTATGAGCCACCTCACCCAGACTTCCTTTGCCCATTTTTAAGTTGTTTGTCATTTTGCAGTTGTTGTAAGAATTATGTATATAAATTTCTTTTTTTTTTTTTTTTTTTTGAGATGAAATTTTTCTCTTGTCGCCTAGGCTGGAGTGCAGTGGCGTGATCTCCTGCTCACTGTACCCTCTGCATTCGGGGTTCAGGTGATTCTTCTGACTCCACCTTCCAAGTAGCTGGGATTACAGGCACCCACCACCATGGCCGGCTAATTTGGTATTTTTAGTAGAAGCGGAGTTTTACCATGTTGGCCAGGCAGCTCTCAAACTCCTGACCTCAGGTGATCCTTCTGCTTCGGCCTCCCAAAGTGCTGAGATTACAGGCGTGAACCACTGTGCCCAGCCTTTTTATATATTTTGGATGCTAAACCCTTATTATATCTATGATTTGCAAATATTTTTTTCCTATAGGTTGTCTTTTTACTTTGGTAGAGCCCTTTGATGCGCAAAAGGTTTTAATTTTGAGGAAGTTCAATTTATCTGTTTTTTTCTTTTGTTGCTTTTGGTGTCGTCGCTAAGAATTCATTGCTGAATTCCAGGTCTTAAAGGTTTACTTTGTTTCCTAAGAGTTCTGTTGTTTGAGTGCTTATGTTTAGGTATTTGATCCAGTTTGAATTAATATTTGTGTATGTGTAAAGTAGGGAGTCTAACTTCATTCTTTTGTGTATGGATATCTGTGCACTTTAAACAAATAAAGTTTATTTTGGAATCATCATTTTTTATTTATTTATTTTTTTGAGATGGAGTGTTGCTCTGTTGCCCAGGCTGGAGTGCAGTGGCACGATCTCAGCTCACTGCATCCTCCACCTCCCGGGTTCAAGCGATTCTCCTCCTTCAGCCTCCTGAGTAGCTGGGACTACAGGAATGCACCACCATGCCCAGCTAATTTTCTATGTTTTTAGTAGAGATGGGGTTTCACCATGTTGGCCGGGCTGGTCTTGAACTCCTGACTTCAGGTGATCTGCCTGCCTTGGCCTCCCAAAGTGCTAGGATTATAGGCGTGATCCACTGCGCCCGGTCTGGAATCATTTTAAATTTACAGAGTTGCTAAGATAGTACAGAGAGTTTCTATATATCCTTCATGCAGCTTCCCTTAATGTTGCCATCTTACATACCATGATTATTTGTCAAAGTCAAAAATTAACTTTGGCATAGCACTAATAACTGTAGGTTTTATTTGGATTTCATCAGTTTCCCCACTAATGTTCTTTTACTATTCTAGAATCCAATGCAGCATACCACATTGCATTTAGCGTGCATACTTTTTGACTAACTGAAAGTAAATTTCAATTTATTTTATGCTGATTGTTCCTTTTTTGTGAGATGAGGTCTCAATCTGTAGCCCAGCCTGGAGTGCAGTGGTGTAATCTCAGCTCACTGCAGCCTTGACCTCCCCAGGCTCAAGCCATCCTCCTACCTCGGCCTCCTGAGTAGCTGGGACTACGGGCATGTACCACCACACCCGTGTACTTTTTGTACTTTTTGTAGAAACGGGGTGTCACTGTGTTGCTCAGGGTAGTCTGAAACTCCTGGGCTCAAGTGATCCACCCGCCTCAACCTATCAAAGTGCTGAGATTACAGATTGGAACCACCACGCCTGGCCCAGATTGTTTCTTTAGGTTAGAGCTGGAAAAGCTTTCTGATAGCAGTGCTCATATCACCTTGGTTACTTTCCTCACCCTGAGGAAGTATTAAATCAGAAATTACCCTAATGGGGTGAAAGTGGATTATATAGATGGTGGTGATGAAAAGAGGAGAGAAAATACTTAGGATTGCTAAAAGATTGGAGAAGATGGCCAAGTGGCGGAGGATAGAAATGGTGACTGGAGATTAGCTCACTTGTTGATCCTGACTTGATACCTCCCATCTAGGTTCAGTGTACGAAACCTGAGTGTGGAAAATGGAGGCAGCTTACCAAGGAAATCCAGCTTACTCCACAGATAGCCAATACTTACCGATGTGGTATGAAACCAAATACTGCTGTTAAGGTATGTTCTGTCTTTTTACTTTTGAATTAATTGATACATTAATATAGTTGTCAGTCAACAGTAATGGTGTATGTTTTTCATGTATTGTGTTGATCATTCTATCAAGGTTGTATTGGCGTGCATGTTACAGAACCCCAACTATAATGGCTTAACCAGTTGAGGATTTTGCTTTCCCGTCATTAGAAGGAGTTAAGAAATAGTCTGTCCAGGGTTGGTTTTGTTGCCCAAGGAAGTCTCCTTGTAGTTTCCACTCCAGCCACCTGTGGTTTAACTCCCATGCTCAAGGCCACAAGGTAGTTGCTGCACCACCAGTCATTTGTCCAAATCCTAAGCAGGAAAGGGGGAAAGGTCAAAGGGCAAGAGGGGAGTATCAGCTGAGTCTGTCCCTCTTTTATTGGGGAAACAGGAGCTTTCCTGCAGGTTCCATCAGCAGTTTCTATTTATATCTCATTGGCCAGAATAGGATCATGCAGCTACTCTGGTTTTCATTTTTTGTTCGTTTTGGTTTGTTTCATTTTTATACAATGACATTGACACCATAAATGCAGCTTCGCTAACTACAGTGAGGACAAAGGAAGAAAATATTTTACAACTCAGCATGTTGCAACACTCAACAAAACCGGATCATATCAGTGAGGAAGAAGAGATTAATTGATATGCTTGGCAATTAGGAATCAGCCTTTATTGTTATAATGTGCCTTTTTTGAAATTTGGCAATTTCTTAGTGTTTAAAAATGTGTTATTATTGCTTTAGTGCATTAAGGGTGTTAGTCTACACAAATGCCACTGGTACCTGCAGTACATTAAAGAATATTAGGAGTTGTTTTAATCTCAGAAGTAAAATACTTCGTTTTTAGAAATTGAGATAAAATTCACTGTTTTAAAGTGTACAATTCAGTGCTTTGTGGTGCAGGTTGAGCGGCCCAGTCTGAAAATCTGAAATGCTCCAAAATCTGAAACTTTTTGATCACTGAGATGATGCTCAGAGGTTATGCCCAAAGGAAATGTTCATTGCAGTGTTTCAGATTTTCAGATTAGGGATGTCCAACCAGTAAGTATGTTGCAAACATTCCAAAATCCAAAACACTTCTGGTCCAAAAACTATATTTTTGTATTAAAAAAATATGTATGTATATATATTTTTTTAAATTGTTTTTTTGAAATGGAATTTTGCTCTTGCTGCCCATGCTGGAGTGCAGTGGTGCGATCTCAGCTCACTGCAACCTCTGCCTCCTGGGTTCAAGCGATTCTCATCCCTCAGCCTCCCGAGTAGCTGGGACTACAGATGCACTGCCACCTTGCCCAGCTAATTTTTGTATTTTTGGGAGAGACTGGGTTTCACCATGTTGACCAGGCAGGTCTCTAACTTCTGACCTAAGGTAATCCACCTGCCTCAGCCTCCAAAGTGCCGGGATTACAGGCATGAGCCACTGCACCTTGCCTAAACATTATATTTTTACAATGCCTGGGATTCAATAAAAGCCTGGAATTCAAAATATAAATATTATTATTAAATTTTATTATATTTATAATGAACTGTGTAGTTTGTATGTGCCTGGCCTATTCATTTATTATGAATATAAATATATTAGGAGTGGACAGGCACAGTGGTTCATACCTGTAATCCCAGCACTTTGGGAGGCCGAGGCGGGTGGATCTCCTGAAGTCAGAAGTTCGAGACCAGTTAGCCAACGTGGTGAAACCCCGTCTCTACTGAAAATATGAAAACTTCCCAGGTGTGGTGGTGTGTGCCTGTAATCTCAGCTACTTGAGAGGCTGAGGCAGGAGAATCACTTGAACCTGGGAGAGGTGGAGATTGCAGTCAACCCAGATGGTGCTGTTCTACTCCGGCCTGGGCAACAGGAGTGAAACGCCATCTCAAAAAAAAAAAAGTGTGTGTGTGTGTGTGTGTGTGTGTGTGTATATATACACACACATATATATACACACACATATATATGTGTGTGTGTGTATATGTGTATATATATACACACACACACATATATATATACACATATATATGTGTGTTGTGTGTATGTATGTGTGTGTGTACATATGTATGTGTATGTTTGTGTATATGTATGTGTGTGTGTGTATATTAGGAGTGTAATCAGTGAGTTATATCACAAGTTTAATGTTTGTAAAACTACCAAATGCTTTCCATGGTTGTACCATATTACAACATTTTATAGTGTTATTCTTTTTTTCTTTTTTAATTATAGCCATTCTAATGCGTATGTACTAGTATTTGTATTGTTAGTTTGGATATCCCTAGTAACTGGTGATCTTAAGTGTATTTTCATATGCTTACTGGCCATGCATTCCTCTTTGGAAAATGTCTGATCAAGTTTTTTTTTTAAATTGGGTTTTATTGATTTATCGTTATTTATGTAATCTGGATATAACTGTATTTTGAATGTTTGTTTCCCCATTTTTTGTTAAAGCCTTTTCATTTTTTGTTAAAGCCTTTTCATTTTCTCAATAGGTCTTTTATGAGGAGTTTTCCATTTTGCAGCCTAGTTTATTCACTTTTTCATTTATGCTTAGAACTTTTTGTGTCTTTTCTGAGAAGTCATTGGTTACCTTTCACTTTGTAAAAATACTCTGTGTTTTCTTTGAGGTGCCTTATAGTTTTCGTCTTTACTTTTGGATCACTATCTCAAGTTGATTTTTGGTTTTGATGTGAGAGGTAGGCCAACATTCAGTTGTTTTCCATGCAGATACTGAGTTGTTTGTTACCATTTGTTGAAAAGACTATATTCATGGTGGGTGCTGTGGCTCACGCCTGTAATCCCAGCACTTTGGGAGACCGAGGTGACCAACATGGAGAAACCTCGTCTCTATAAAAATAAATAAAAATAAAAAGAAAGACTGTCTTCTGTATTCTTCACTTTGTATTATCTTAGCACCATTATAAAAAAACCAGTTGGCCGTATGTGTAGGACTGTTTCTGGACCCTGTTGTATTAATCTGTTTTTTACGCAATGCTCTGCTGTTAGGGTTATTGTATCTTTATAGTAAGTCTTAAAATCTTATTTGTTTTGAGTTTGTTGTAGATGCTGTGTATGAGTCCTCTGTTGGATGTACAGATTGTGAAGATTTTCTCCCACTCTCTGGGTAGTGTACATTGCTGTAACTTTGTTTTTCATTTTCAGGATTATTTCAGGATTGTTTTGGCTCTTCTAGGACCCTTATATTTCCATGTAAATTTTATTATCAACTTCTTAGTATCCACTAAAAAGCCTCTGGGTTTTTTATTGGAATGCATTGACTCTATGGGTCGTTTGGAGAAGAAGGGACATCTTTATATTTCAGTCTTCTCAGGGGTTGGCAAATGATGGCTCATGGGCCAAATCTGGCCCATACCTATGTATTTTCATTTATTTTTATTTTTCCATAGGTTATTGGGGTACAGGTGGTGTCTGGTTATATGAGTCAGTTCTTTAGTGGTGATTTGTGACATTTTGGTATACCCATCACCCGAGCAGTGTACACTGCACCCTATTTGTAGTATTTTATACCTTACCTCTCTTCTGCTCTTCCCCTCAAGTCCCCAAAGTCCATTGTGTCATTCTTACGCCTTTGCGTCCTCATAGCTTAGCTCCCACCTATCAGTGAGAACATACAGTATTTGATTTTCCATTCCTGAGTTACTTCACTTAGAATGATAGTCTCTGATCTCATCCAGGTCGCTGCAAATGCCGTTAATTCATTTCTTGTTATGGCTGAGGAATATTCCATCATATATATATGCCACAGTTTTTTAATCCACTCGTTGATTAATGGGCATTTGGGTGGGTTCCACAATTTTGCAGTTGTGAACTGTGTTACTATAAACATGCATGTTCAAGTATGTTTTATGTGTAATGACTTCTTTTCCTCTCGGTAGGTACCCAGTAGTGGGATTGCTGGATCAAATGGTAGTTCTCCTTTTAGTTCTTTAAGGAATCTACACACTGTTTTCCATATGGCTGTACTAGTCTACATTCCCACCAGCAGTGTAGAAGTGTTCCCTGACCACAGCATCCATGCCAACATCTACTGTGTTTTGATTTTTTTATTATGGCCATTCTTGTAGGAGTAAGGTGGTGTCACATTGTGGCTTTGATTTGCATTTCCCTGATCATTATTGATGTTGAGCGTTTTTTCATATGTTTGTTGGTCATTTGTATATCTTCTATCTTCTTTTAAGAATTGTGTATTGATGTCCTTAGCACACTTTTTGATGGGATTGTTTGTTTTTTTCTTACTGATTTGAGTTCATTGTTGATTCTGAGTATTAGTCCTTTGTTGGATGTATAGATTGTGAAGATTTTCTCCCACTTTCTGGGTTGTCTGTTTACTCTGCTGACTGTTCTTTTGCTGTGCAGAAGCTCTTTAGTTTAATTAAGTCCCAGCTATTTATCTTTGTTTTTATTGCGGTTGCTTTTGGGTTCTTGGTCTTGAAATCCTTGCCTAAGCCAGTGTCTAGAAGGGTTTTTCAATGTTATCTTCTAGAATTTTTATAGTTTCAGGTCTTAGATTTAAGTCCTTAATCTGTCTTGAGTTGATTTTTGTATAAGGTGAGAGATGAGGATCCAGTTTCATTCTCTTACATGTAGCTAGCCAATTATCCCAGCACCATTTGTTGAAAAGTGTCCTTTCCTCACTTTCTGTTTTTGTTTGCTTTTTCAAAGATCATTTGGTTCTAAGTATTTGGGCTTATTTCTGGGTTCTCTATTCTGTTCCGTTGATCTATGTGCCTATTTTTATACCGGTACCATGCTGTTTTGGTGACTATGGCCTTATAGTTTGAAATCAGGTAGCATGATGCCTGCAGATTTGTTCTTTTAGCTTTGTCTTGCTTTGGCTATGTAGGGTTTTTTTTTGGTTCCATATGAATTTTAGAATATTGTCTAATTCTGTGAAGAATGATGGTAGTATTTTGATGAGGATTGCTTTGAACTTGTAGATTGCTTTTGGCAGTATGGTCATTTTCACAATATTGATTCTACCCATTATGAGCATTGGATGTGTTTCCATTTGTTTATGTCGTCTGTGATTTCTTCCAGCAGTGTTTTGTAGTTTTCCTTGTAGAAGTCTTTCGACTCCTTGGTTAGGTATATTTCTAAGTATTTTATTTTGCAGCTGTTGTTAAAGGGGTTGAGTTCTTGATTTGACCCTCTCCTTGGTCGCTGTTGGTGTATAGAAGAGATTTGTGTACATTAATCTTGTATCCAGAAACTTTGCTGAATTTTTTTTTAATCAGTTCTAGGAGCTTTGTTGAAGAGTCCTTAGAGATTTCAAGGTAAACAATCATATCGTCAGCAAACAGTGACAGTTTGACTTCCTCTTTAACAATTTGGATGCCCTTTATTTCTTTCTCTTGTCTGATGGCTCTGGCTAGGACTTCCAATACTACGTTGACGAGCAAGTGGTAAGAGTGGGCATCCTTGTCTTGTTCCAGTTCTCAGCAGGAATTCTTTCAGCTTTTCCCCATTCGGTATTATGTTGGCTGTGGATTTGTTATAGGTGGCTTTTATTATATTGAGGTATGTCCCTTGTATGCCAATTTTGCTGAGAGTTTTAATCATCAAGGGATGCTGGATTTTGTCCACTGCTTTTTCTGCATCTGGTGAGATGATCATGTGATTTTTGTTTTTAATTCTGTTTATGTGGTGCATCACATTTATTGACTTGCATATGTTAAACCACACCTGCATCGCTGGTACGAAACCCACTTGATCATGGATTATCTTTTTGATATGCTGTTGGATCTGGTTAGCTAGTATTTTGTTAAGCATCTATGTTAGCTAGTATTTTGTTAGTGTCTGTGTTCATCAGGAACATTGGTCTGTAGTTTTCTTTTTTGGTTATGTCCTTCCTGGTTTTGGTATTAGGGTGATGCTGGCTTCATAAAATGAATTAGGGAGGGTTCCCTCTTGCTCTGTCTTGTGGAATAGTGTCAAAAGGATTGGTACAAATTCTTCTTTGAATGTCTGGTAGAATTCTGCTGTGAATCTATCTGGTCTTGGACTTTTTTTTTATTGGTAATCTTTTAATTACCATTTCAATCTCGCTGCTTATTATTGGTAATTCAGGGTATCTAATTCTTCCTGATTTAAGCTACGAGGATTGCATTTTTCCAGGAATTTATCCATGTCTTCTAGGTGTTCTGGATTTTGTGGGTAAAGGTGTTCTTAGTAGCCTCAAACACTGTTTTGTATTACAGTGGTGTCAGTTGTTTCTTAATGAGGTCATTTCAATTTTCTCTCCTCTCTTCTTGGTTAGTCTTGCTAATGGTCTATCAACTTTATCTTTTCAAAGAACCAGCTTTTTGTTTCATTTATCTTTTGTATTTTTTTTTGTTTCAATTTCATTTAGTTCTGCTCTGATCTTGGTTATTTCCTTCTGCTGAGCTTGGGTTTGGTTTGGTCTTGTTTCTCGTTCCTTGAGGCCACACCTATTTATTTTTAATTTAAAAAACTTTCTGTAGTGACAGAGTCTTGCTGTGTTGCCCAGGCTTGTCTTGAACTCCTGGCCTCAAATTATCCTCCCTCCTTAGCCTCCCAAATTGCTGGGATTATAGGCGTGAGCCTTCACACCTGGCACCACACCTGTTTTGTAAGTACAGTTTTAATTGGGACATAGCCATGCTCATTCCTGCACCTGGCCCCACACCTGTTTTGTAAATAAAGTTTTAATTGGGACATGCTTATTGTTATGTATTGGCTGCTTTCATGCTACCATGACAGTACTTGTGACAGAGCCCAGAATATTTATGATGTGATCCTTTACAGAAAACATTTTCTGACCCCTTTTCTGACCCATGGGAACGGTATCTCTCTCCATCTTTTTAAAGTTAATGTCTCCCAGCAGTATTTTCTAATTTTCACTGAGGATATCTTTTATGCCTTTTGTTCAGTTTATTTCTAGATACTTAATTTTTTTCCTGAAATTATAGATAAAATTTATGTTTCACTCCATTTTAAAGTTATGCACTATTGTAACTATGTGGAAATACAGTTGCCTTTTTTTTTTTCTTAAGTCCATTTTCTGTTTCTGTAACATACAATTGACTTTTGTATGTTGGCCTCGTACCCAGAGACTTTGTTAATTTTATTTATTAAGTTTCATAGATCTTTTCATGGAGTCCTGTGTGTTGTCTGCAAACCAGTCATACAGTCATGATTGTCTATAAACTTTTTCTCTATGTCTGTGCACTTTTTCTTGCCTTACTACACTGGTCAGGACCACCAGTGACAGTGTTCTATAGAGTGATGAGAGCAGACAACCTTCCCTGGTACTCTTGAGGTGGAATATGTTTAGTATCATTATATACAGTATTGGCTATAGTTTTTTATAGACTTTTTTTTAAGAAAAATTTGTACTATATTAATTATCTACAGAAAACTCAACAGTGTACATTTAACCCAGTTTAGTGGCAAGTTCTTTAGCCTTTGCCTTTTCGGAGCTTGACAATGCGAGCCACAGACTTGGGACCCAGGACATTGCCTCCCCAGTGACAGCAGATCTCATCGTATCTGTTGATGTAATTGGTCCTGATAGCTTCCACAAGCTTAGCTAGAGCACGTTTGTCTTCCGAGTTAACCTGTGTGAAGGCGACAGTGGTGCAGGTCTTCCTGTAGACTGGACGTCCCCGTCTAGCCTTCCCCTTCATAATGCAGTAAGGGACCCCCATTTTATGACACAGGGCAGGCAAGAAGACAACCAGCTCGATGGCATCCATGTTGTGTGCGGTCACCACCACCTGAGCTTTCTTGTTCTCCACAACGGTTGTGATGGTGTTAACTCCTGGTCGAAGGACGGGTGGTCTCTTAGTGGGGACATCCCCTTTGCCAGCAGCTTTCTTCTCGGCCTGGGCCGACAGCTTGTGCTTCTTCTCTTGCTTTGTCTCTGGTCTGTACTTGGGGGCCGGCTTAAGCCATTTGGTAGCTGTTTGGTGGTCTAGGGCCTGGGTGAACTGGTTAATCGCAGGAGGTACTTTCAGTTTCTTGTAGAGGATGGCTCTCTGCTGCTGCAACCTGATATAGCGGGGCCATTTCACAAAGTGGGTGAGGTCTCTTCTGGGCTGGATGGCCTGTGCAGTGCCAAAGTTCTTAGACCTTTTCTCAAACAGGGGATTTACCACTTTCTTGGCCTCCTGCTTCTTCACCACAGTAGGGGTTGGAGCCACCTTCTTCCCCTTGGTCTTCCTTTCGGCATCTGGGGCGGCGGGAGGAGAGATTGTAGATGTTCTTTATGAGATGGAGCAGTCTCCTTTTCTTTTCCTGATTTGCTGAGAACTTTTTATGATGTTGGCTAATACTTCTTCTGCATCTTTTATGATGACCATTGCTTTTTCTTCTTTAATCAGCTAATGTAATGAATTATACCAGTTTTGGAAAGCTGAGTCAATGTTGCATTCCTGGAGGAGAAATCCACTTATTTTTAATGTATTTTTCTTTTTACATGTTTTCAGATTTGATTAAATTTTGGTAAAGATTTTTGCATCTTTGTCTTGGATACTTTGTTACTTTCCTTTCTTGTAATAACCTTGTTGGATTCTGTAAAATGAGCAGTATATCCTCTTATCCTCTTTTCTGTTAAGGAGTTTGTTGTATAAGTTTGGTATTACTACTTTTTTGGCGTTTGGTTGAATTCACCAATGAAACAGTTTGGGGCAGTAGTTTTCTTTGTAAAAAGTTCAGAAATTACAAATTCAGTTTCTTTAACAGATATATGGTCATTTAGGTGGTTTATGACTTTTGTGCATTTTCAAAGGTTGTGATTTTCAAGGAGTTTGTCTTTTTCATCGATGTCGTCACATTTTTAACTTAATTTAAATTAACAGTTGTTTTTACTGTTCCCTTGTTCTTCTTTTAATGTTGTTGGGCTCTATCTCAGTATCCTTTCTTTTAGTCTGGATGTTGATGATTTGTGAGGGAAAGAAAGCATTGATCTAAGCCTGGGATTAGATTCCTGGAATTGGTAATAACTATTCCAAAATCTTTCCATTTAGCACTTAATTTATTTTTTCTTTTGTAAGGCGGGGTCTCACTCTGTCGCCCAGTCTGGAGTACAGTGGCATAGTCCTGGTTCACTGCAGCTGTGACTCCCTAGGCTTAGGTGATTCTCCCACCTCAGTCTCCCACATAGCTTGAACTATAGGTGCGTGTGACCACACTTGGCTAATTTTTTTTTTTTTTTAAATAGAGTCCAGGTTTTGCTGTCTTGCCCAGGGGGAAGCCCTTGACTGATTCTGGAACTCAACTTGGAGAGTTGAAGGCCTCTCTGAGAAGAGGAAGAGAAAAAAAATGGGAGGGAGCTGACATGAGGGAGTGGGTAATTCATTTCTAGGCTGCGTGGCTGCACTGATGGGAGCTGGGATCTGAGCAGTGAAGATACACGGGCTCGTGAGGCAGAGGGGAGTATGTCCAGCTTGCTTGCAGGAGCAGTGTCTTGGTTGCACTAAGCTTAATCAACTAGTACCTGTGTTCCAGATTACTTGACAATGAACAGTTGACTCAGTGGCATTTCATTACAATATTTAAAGGAGAGTGCAGCCAAGCAACAGTCAAAAATAGCAGACTATTTTAATAGATTCTATTTTTTGAGCCATTTTCACTCAACCTGTTTATGTGATGATTCTAAAAATTGTTGCAGACAATTTTTTTAAAGATTTTGGGTGATTTGTGTAATGATACTACATTAATCAATACTAGCTGTGATTTTTTGTTGTTTTGTTTAAGAAGGAGTTTCGCTCTGTCGACCAGGCTGGAGTGCAGCAATGACGCGATCTCAGCTCACTGCAACCTCCGCCTCCAGGTTCAAGCGATTCTCCTACCTCAGCCTCCCAAGTGGCTGGGACTACAGGTGCGCACCACCATGCCCAGCTATTTTTGTATTTTTAGTAGAGATGAGATTTCACATGTTGGCCAGGCTGGTCTCGATCTCCTGACCTCAGATCATCTGTCTGCCTTGGCCTCCCAAAGTGCTGGGATTCCAGGCATGAGCCACTGCTCCTGGCTTCTCTAGCTGATTTTTTTACATTTTGTTCTGTGCTTTGCCTAAATGGTAATTGGAGTGATCTATAATCTTACCTCTCTTTTACTTGCTGACAGTTGAATGGACAACTTTGACTTTATCTCTACTGATTGTTCAGACTTTGCCTTGCTTTTTGAGTTTTAAATTTTTTCTTGGGTGGTGGTTGTCACTTTCAGTTTCTCGAAGTAGTTTTTGAAAACTCTAAGGTTTTCTTTAGCATAACTTTACTTTTAAACAAATGATATTATGTTCGTTGTTGAAAAATTCGAGCAATGTAGAAAAGAACAAAGGTAGCAGAAAAAATTCGTACAGTCATCATTGTGAAATAACCAACAATGAGTGAGATTCATTCAAGAGTGTCTATGTAGTGTACCTCTATGTGTATACAGGGAGAGGGCCTGATTGACAAATAGCTTCCCATTAAGGAATAGTACTATACACACTGTTTTTTTTTGTAAGTTTGTTGTGTTTAATATAATAACATCAATTTAAAATTAGAAAAGCAAGCCAAAGTGAAATAAGAAATTGTTGAACATAAAATATTTCTTTATTCAAGAAATAGGTTTCTAAAAACTCTCTAAAAGGTTGAGAAAATATGAGAATAAGAAGTGGGAATCAGCTGGTCACAGTGGCTCATGCCTGTAATCTCAGCACTGTGGGAGGCTGAGGCAGGAGTTTGAGACCAGCCTGAGCAACATGGCGAGACCCTGTCTCAGAAAGAATACAAAAATTAGCTGGGCATGGTGATGTGCGTCCATAGTCCTGGCTACTGGGGAGACCGAAGTGGGAGGATCCCTTGAGCCCATGAGATCAAGGGGGCAGTGAGCCGAGATTGCACCATTGTACTCCAGCTTAGGTGACACGGTGAGATCCTGTTTCAAGAAGAAAAATTAAAAAATTGAAATCACTCTAACTTGAAGAAAAAGAAAATTTCATGTTTCCATTTTAGATGATACTGGTCGGCAACCTGCTATGACGTCGGGAAAAATAAATTATGTAATGCTTCCTTTTCTTCTCTCCCAGTTTTTGTTAGGGTTTTGTTTTTTGTTTAGTTTTGTTGGTGATTTTATTAGTTATTTTCTATAACCATATTCCCTCCATTGTTTACTCTCACTTACGTGTTTATGTAGATTTACTGCTCTCTGTAATTTCTCTTACCATAGTTCCCTCTGTCCCATATTCTTTATTTTGATTTGAAACCTGGCTGGCTGTATTTTAACATCAAGCATTTTTTTTCCAGGAGGGCCTCAGAGATGTCAGATTCCTTACATTTTTGAAATCTCAATTGCCTTTCTTCTCACCTCACCTTAGTTAAAGACTTATAGTCTTTTTAAATTCCAACTTCTATGGATAATATCAAATCTCTTCCCCCCAACCCCAGTCATCCTCCTTTGAGACCCCTTCATCTTATTGTTCTAGTATGAATTGATGACTCTCCATAATCTGAATTTTTGAAATAGTAATTTAAATATTTATCGACCCCAAGTAATTTTGGTTTTCCGTGTGGTGAGCTGTCAAGGAGAAAGTCAGTGAAGGTTTATTTGTAGAATAACATGAGAAAGAAAAGTTGCCAACTCTGCACACTATTTTTGATCTTGCTCTTTGTCATTTAATATGTCTTAAAGATGCGTCCATATAAGTATACAAAGATCTCTTCTTTCTCTTTATTTTTATTTCATTAATTTTAAGCGATGGGTCTCGCTCTGTCATTCAGGCTGGAGTACGGTGGTGTCCTCTCAGCCGAGTGCGGTCTCAAACTCCTGAGTTCAAGTGGTTCTCCCCACTCAGCCTGTCACCACAGGCACACCACCATGCACAGCTAATTATTTTTTATCTTTTTCTTTTTTTTTCTTTTTAAGAGACAGGGACTGCTAAGTTGCCCAGGCTAGTCTGAAACTCCTGGCCTCAAGCGATCCCCACACCCTGGTCTCCCAACGTGCTGGGATTACAGTGTGAACCCCTGTGCTCAGTCCTTCTTTCTCTTCAATGGCTGTCTGATCAATAGTCCACTGAACAGATGTCCTGTGCTTAAGTGAATGCTACTGAAGGGCATTTAGGTTACTTTTAAACGCTTGCCATTCCTGACTGTGCTTTAGTGAAAAGCTTTCTCTCTGTGCCATTTTTTGAGTATATTTATAGGATCAGTTCCTACAAATGAAATTTTTGTGTCAAAGGGTAGATGCTGTTGTTTTAATATGAAATAACTTATAGACACAAAGATTTGTAATTTGTATGTAAGGAGGAAAGAATGAAAGCAGACACTGGTGTACCTCCCTGCTACTCAGTTGAAGAAACTGAGCACTCCCAGTGGCTTTGTCCCTCCCTCCAGGGTGCTCCTCGGTGGTTATTATACTTCCTTTTCTTCCCCTCCAAGTGTCCTGAAGAGAGAGAGAGAGAGAGAGAGAGAGAGAGGGCGGGGAGGGAGTGAGAGAGAGAGAGAGAGAGAGAGAGAGAGAGAGAGAGTGTGTGTGTGTGTGTGTGTGTGTGTGTTTCACTTTTGTTGCCCAGGCTGGAGTGTGGAGTGTAGTAGTGCAGTCTTGGCTCACTGCAAACTCCACCTCACTAGTTCAAGTGATTCTCCTACCTCAGCCTCCTGAGTAGCTGGGATTACAGATGCATGCCACCACGCCTGGCTAATTTTTTGTATTTTTAGTAGAGACGGGGTTTCATCATGTTGGCCAGGTTGGTGTCAAACTCCTGACCTCGGGTGATCCACCCGCGTCAGCCTCCCAAAGTGCAGGGATTACAGACATGAGCCACCGCGCCCGGCCCTGGATTTTGTGTTTCTTATTCCTTTGCTTTTTGTTATAGAGTTAATACATATTGCTGAAACCTTAAGTAACTTAAGTTTTGCATATTTTTATACTGGTTACAAATTATATCACAATTGTTTCTATTCCTCTTTAACTTGCTCTTTTCACTTAACACTAAGGTTTTGGGGATGCCTCCATGTTGATGCCTAAAACTTTAGTGTGTTAATTTTCCCTGTTGGGTAGAATTAGGGTGCATCTTTTCTTGTGTTTATGAATATAAGGATTGTTTCTAGATTTTGGCTGTTAGAGATAATGCTTCTGTGAGCATTCTTGCCTGCCACAAAGACAAAAGTGTCTTTGAAATATAATCTAAGTACTAGAACTGCTAGGCCATATGGTATTACAATCTTGTTTATTTAGGCAATTTTTCTTAGTGAAATATAACATTTAAATAGAAAATGCACAAACCACAATGCATAGCCCAATGAATTTTTACCAAGTACCCATTTAGCTGGCTCCCAGGAAAGAAATCGAACACATAGCAGCCCCTTAGAAGCCTCGTGTCACTTTTAATCAGTCTATAACCTTTGCTCCCCTAGAGTAACTACCTACTTTTCTGACTTAAAGTCATACAGATTTTTTTTTTTTTTTTTGCTTGCTTGCTTTTAAGTTTTACATGAATGGAATCCTACACTATGGTTGCTCTAGCTTCTGGTTTTGTTGTTGTTGTTTGTTTTGGTTTTTTGAGACAGAGTTTTACTCTTGTTGCCCGGGCTCGAGTGCAGTGGTGCAATCTCGGCTCACTGTGACCTCTGCCCACTGCAACCGCTGCCTCTGGGTTCAAGCAATTCTCCCGCCTCAGCAGCCTCCCAAGTAGCTGGGATTACGGGTGTGCACCACCATGTCCGGCTGATTTTTGTGTTTTTAGTTGAGATGGGATTTTACCATGTTGGCCAGGCTGGTCTCGAACTCCTGACCTCAGATGATCCACCCACGTCTGCCTCACAAAGTGCTGGAATGACAGGTGGGAGCCACTGCACACGGCCTGTTCTAGCTTCTTTTGTGCAACATTGCTTGTGAGACGTGTCCATGTTGTAATGTGTGGTCATAGTTTGTTTTCATTGCTGTGCAGCATGCCATTGTTTGACTGTAATACAATTTGGGTATCCATTGTACTGTTGATGACTTTTGGGTTATTTCTAGCTTTTTTCCTTTTTTCCTTTTTTTTTTTTTTTTTTGAAACAAGGTCTCTGTTACCCAGGTAAGAGTACAGTGGTGTGATCACAGTTCACTGTAGCCTTAACCTTCAGGGCTCAGTCAGCCTTCCCAGTTCAGCCCTCCGACTAGTTGGAAGTACAGGCATGTACCCCCATGCCTGGCTGATTTTTGCAATTTTTGCAGAGATTGGTGGCGAGTCTGTCTGTGTTACCCAGGTTGGTCTTAAACTTCTAGGCTCAAGTGAGTTACCTGCCTTGACCTCCCAAAGTTCTGGGATTACAGGCATGAGCTGCTGAGCCTGGCCAGTTTCTAGCTTTTTTTGAATACAAATAATGCTCCTTAATGCCTCTGTTGGTGCAGGTATACAAGAATATCTCTCTGGAAAATATAACCCAGTTAGAATTGCTGGATGTGTCATGTGTATGTTCAGTTATAAAAGATGATGTCAAATGATTGTGCATTATAAATGTTCGTAGTTTGTCACCACCCTTCGTGGTTTTTATATGCCTTTATTTTCCACCAGGAACAGCCTTATGTCTCACCACATCCTCACTTTTTTTTTTTTTTTTTTTTTGAGATGGAGTCTCACTCTGTTGCCCAGGCTGGAGTGCAGTGGCCTGGTCTCGGCTCACTGCAATCTCTGCCTCCTGGGTCCCAGCGATTCTCCCACCTCACCCTCTTCAGTAGCTGGGATTAAAGGCACCTGCTACCATGCCTGGCTAATTTTTATATTTTTAGTAGAGACAATGTTTCACCATTTTGACCAGGCTGGTTTCAAACTCCTGACCTGCAGTGATCTGCCCATCCTGACCTCCCAAAGTGCTGCTGGACCTCCCAAACTGTTGGAATTACTGGCATGAGCCACCAAGCCAGGCCTCCCAACACCCTCACTTATACATTGTTTCATCAAAATGTTTTCCTTTGCCACTCTGATAGGTGAAAAGAGATACCTTTTTGAAGATAAATTGATACTTAGACTACATTTTATAAGCAACCCTAATTTAACACTTGTTTTTCGTTTGTAGCCTGAGACCTCAGATCATTGTTCCCTCCCAGAGGATCTAGTGAGTATTTCTGCATGTTCTGGATTGGAATTAATTGTGCCTTTGTTGATAAGTGTTATAAGGAAATGACAGTAATACTTTTATGAATTTTTTTCTCTTTGGTTGCTGATAGTGACTTTTTAATCTAACATGGTAACGATATTATGAAAATGTTAGCAATAGTGATAGTATGGGTATTCTTGTCCCCAACTTAAAAAATAAAAATAAAGTTATACTGCTTTTCATTAAAAGGAAATAAGAAGAAGACGGAGCTCTCCTGCCTTGCTCTAGGGCTCAGGCTTGCTGTACTTGTTTTTCAAGGATGACTTTGTGACCTTTTCTCCACTTGAGTCCTCCTAAGAAAATCATGGGAGGGCCACAGTTTGATTTTCTTGGCCTGGATTCAGCTGCAGGAGTGTTCTTAGGCATTCTGACCTCCGCATGATGGTTTTGTCCTGTCCTCGCCCAGGTGTGGAAGGCAGGGGCAGTACTTCCAGGGGGCAAAGTTGGTCACATTTCCTGTGTCTCCATAAGATTTTGCTGCCTGAGTTGACAGACTCCAGTGTACCTTGTAACCAGATCCACTGGCTATTTCAGAAAATAGTTTTTTAAATTTTGGGTTTCTCGAGTTTCTAGAATTCTTAGTCATTCTGATTTTCAGTGATTCAGGATTGGATTGTTCTAATGTGTGAAACTCAGGAACTACAATTGCTTTTCGGGCAAAGAGAGCATTGTCTTTTAACAAATCTACTTTAAATCCATTCTGTTACATAAAAGGGTGTGTGTATGTGTATTAGTCCTTTCTCACGCTGCTATAAAGAACTGGCAGAGACAAGGTAATTTATAAAGGAAAGAGGTTTAATTGACTCACAGTTCCACATGGCTTGGGAGGCCTCAGGAAACTTACAGTCATGGCAGAAGGGGAAGCAAATGTGTCCTTCATGATGTCAGGAAGGAGAAGTGCTGAGCAAAAAGGGAAAAAAGCCCCTTATAAAACCATCAGATCTCATGAGAACTCATTATCACATGAACAGCATGAGTGTAACTGCCCCCCATGATTTAATTACCTCCTACCAGCTCCCTCCCATGACACGTGGGGATTATGGGAACTAAACTTCAAGATGAAATTTGAGTGGGGACCCAGCCAGACCATATCAGTATGTGTGTGTGTGTGTGTGTGTATATATGTGTGTGTGTGTGTGTGTGTGTGTGTGTGTGTGTGTGTGTGTGGTGTGTGTGTGTATGCACACATTTGTTTTCTAGGCTCCAGAATAGACATTTTTTTTTTCCCGAATTCTTGGAACATAAGTGTCGGATTGTATTTAGAAAAGGCTGTCTACCATGGATTGTGGTGGTTTTGCTTCAGAAGCCACATAGACTTTCTTTTTATTGCATTAGTCATCATGGGAAGGCTCTGATTTGATGACTCCATATGTTAAGTCAACTCTGGAACAGGATCACATATTTGAAGACTGAAAATAGCTGCCTTTGTTCAGTTCTACATTTGGCATCTTATTTTGATGGTTGCAGTGTACTTTTCCCGTGAAAGTTTTTTAGTAGCCTTTGGCAAAAAGCAGTAATACTTGACTACTACTTGGGAGCATTATTTTTTATGCCCAGTTTCGCAATTTGAACTATCTTGAGATCCTAAGTTAAAGGCGAGGGGCTTGGATGATAGATGATTACTGAGCAGAGATACATTTCCCACATCAGATTTAAACCTAGGCTTGCCATCTAGTAAATGGGCACAGCTTTAAGACTCACCTGGCATAGGGGGAGGGTTATTTTGGGGGTGGGATAAGGGAGGCTATTCCCATATGTCAAAAGAATTCTGCCTTGGAGAAATTTCTCACCAGGTATTATCATCCCATTTTTGTCTCTACATCTGTGTGTGTAGAGCTCTGGAATAGAATTGTTAAGTCTGAATGAGAAAAAGCATAATGGTTAAGGATGAGTGAAACGAACAGAACCCTCTGTCCTTGGCAGAATCTTCATGTACATTTCTTGTCTGTCCTTGTCTCTCTCCCTCCTGCGTGGCCCATTACAGAGAGTGTTGGAGGTTTCCAACCATTGGTGGTACTCTATGCTCATCCTACCTCCTTTGCTGAAAGACAGTGTGGCAGCGCCCCTGCTCTCTGCCTACTACCCTGACTGCGTTGGCATGAGCCCCTCCTGCACCAGCACACATCGTGCCACTGCCACTGGCAATGCCAGCCCTGGGAAACTGGAGCACTCCAAGGCTCCCCCCTCCGTGCACGGTGAGAGCCATTCCTGGGACTCCCTGCTTTCCATTCCCCACTCCCCTCCCTGAGGAATGTATGAGTGAGCAAAATGCAAAGGATTTTTTTAAATGTGCAGGCTGGGCACAGTGGCTTATGTCTGTAATTCCAGCACTTTGGGTGGCCAAAGCAGGAGGCTCCCTTGAGGCCAGGAGTTCGAGACCAGTTTGGGCAACATAGTGAGACCTTGTATCTAAAAACAAATGAATAGATAAAAGTTGTTTTAAAAAATGTATACGAGCTAGGATATAAAGCCCCTCATTATTTCATGGAAATGGTTATACTGTGGATCAGTCATATCATTTATGTATAGTGTAAAAAAAATTATATATTGGTTAAAAAAAAAAGTACTAATGTTAATTTTCCGTCAGTAATTTGGAAAACGTGCAACACTCATGAATTGTTTACAGGACTTAACGTGTGTTTATTTGAAAGTTGGATTGATGTCTCGTTTAATGATAACATGAACTCTGACTTACCAGGAAAAATTTTGAACCTTAGGAGTAGTCCTTTTTCTTCTGAGTCTTTCTGCCTCCAATTATGCCATTGGTGATCCCAGCAAAATGACCTACTCTAAAAAAAATTTAAAACTGCAAGCAGGCATGCTGCTGATTATTTACTTTATTATTATTATTATTATTTTGGAGATGGAATTTCACTCTTGTCACCCAGGCTAGAGTGCAATGGCATGATCTCGGCTCACTGCAACCTCTGCCTCCCGGGTTCAAGCGCTTCTCCTGCCTCAGCCCCCCGAGTAGCTGAGATTACAGATATACGCCACCACGTCCGGCTAATTTTGTATTTTTTAGTAGAGACGGGGTTTCTCCATGTTGGTCAGGCTGGTCTAGAACTCCCAACCTCAGGTGATCCGCCCGCCTCGGCCTCCCAAAGTGCTGGGATTACAGGCGTGAGCCACCATGCTCGGCTATTTTTTATTTTATTTTTGAGACAGATTCTCGCTCTGTCTCCCAGGCTGTTGTGCAGTGGCACGATCTCAGCTCGCTGCAATCTCCAGCTACCAGGTTCAAGTCATTTTCCTGTCTCAGCCTCCAGAATAGCTGGGACTCCAACCATGTGCCACCACATCTACTTGTTTTGTTTTGTTTTCTGTTTTTTTTTAAACAGAGACTCACTCTGTTGCCCAGGCCAGAGTGCAGTGGCACAGTCTTGGCTCACTGCAACCTCCTCCTCCCAAGTTCAAGCAGTTCTCCCGTCTCAGTCTCCCAGGTAGCTAGGATTACAGGTGTACACCACACCTGGCTAATTGTTGTGTTTTGAGTAGTGACGGGGTTTCATCGTGTTGGCCAGGCTGGTCTCGAACTCCTGATCTCAAGTGATCTGCCCCTCCCTCCGACTCCCAAAGTGCTGGCACGAACTACTGCGCCTGGTCTCATTATTTACTTTAAAGGCATCTTTAAAATTCTACATTAGAATTCTTGGTGTAGAAGCAGGAATTCTGGATTTCCTACTGCCTGGACAGGAACAAATGGCATTTTTGATTATGCACATAGATTTTTACTTTATGGTCCTATCTTAAGGTTTTTTTTTGTTTGTTTGTTTACAATAACACTGAAATATAAATGTGGTAGAAATCAAAGCTAAAGTGGTAATTCCCAGGGTTAACGAAGATGTGATGAAAGAGGCACTCAACTACTATCAGGGAGAGCGTATGTTTACGAAGGATGATTTGGCAGTGTGCATCAAAAACTTTAAAATAGAGACTCTTTGACCCAGCAATGCTATTTCTAGGAATTTATCCTAAACAACTGATCAAAAGTAAATCCAAAGATTATGCACAAAGAAATTTCTTTTTACATTGTTTATAATAGTGAAGTAATTGGATGAAGTTTAAATGCCTAGCCATCGGGAAATGGTTAAATAATAAGAAAATATTATACAGCCATTGAATGCATATTTAGTGACACAGAAAAGTATTCATAATACTGTATACATTAAAAAGCAGGTTAGAGGCTGGGCATGGTGGCTCATGCCTGTAATCCCAGTGCTTTGGGAAGACAGGGCCAGTGGATCATGAGGCCAGGAGTTCAAGACCAGCCTGGCCAAAATGGTAAAACCCCATTTCTACTAAAAATACAAAAATTAGCCAGGCACAGTGGCAGGTGCCTGTAATACCAGCTACTCGGGAGGCTGAGGCAGGAGAATTGCTTGAACCCGGGTGACAGAGGTTGCAGTGAGTCGAGATTGTGCCACTGCACTCCAGCCTGGGTGATAGAGTGAGACTCCATCTCAAAAAAATATATATCAGGCTAGAAAATGGCACTTTCACAGCATTTTTTCCAGTTTCATAAAGGCAACTATCTATTACCACATGAATGTTCTCTATTAATAGAGAAATAAGGGTAAAGTGTATCCTTAAATGTAACTCCACTACTCAGACATAATCAGGGGTTAATGCTTATTATTTACTTCTGTGAACCTATTCATTTTACAGTCAGAAAAATGCCATAAAAGTTATTTTTAAAATGTATCTCCATGAGGAGTGAACATCCAGTGGATACAGAGTTTGTCTTACAAGATGAAAAAGTTGTAGAGATCTGTGACACAGCAGTGTGACTGTACTTAACACTACTGAAGTGTACATTTAAAAACAAATAAGATAGCTGTGCATTGTCACTCAGGCCTGTAATCCCAGCACTTTGGGAGGCCAAGGTGGGCAGGTCACTTCAGGCCAGTACCCCGAGACCAGCCTGGCCAACATGGTGAAACCCATCTTTACTAAAAATACAAAAATTAGCTGAGTGTGGTGGTGGGCACTTGTAATTCTAGCTACTCAAGAAGCTGAGGCATGAGAATCGTTTGGACCAGTGGGTGCAGTGAGCCGAGATGGTACGTACCACTGTACTCCAGCCTGGGCAACAGAGCAAGACTCTGTCTCCAAAACAAAAAAAAGTTAAGATGATAAATTTTATGATATGCATTTTTTTTACTACAGTTAAAAATAAATTTCCATGCTATGGAAATTAAAATTGTGAATAATGTGAAGAAAGAATGAGAAAAATACTTAATTTATGTACCTTTGGTCTAACTGGGTGGAGGAAGCAAAGATATTTCTGGTGGGTAGACAGTGGAGCTTGTCTAGGCTTGCTTTTGTTTTGCTTTTGCCCTTTAATTCTCCTGGATTTGGAAGTTACAGCTTGTAGGAGTTGCCCATTTGTGTTACCTATCAGTTCCAGGAATGAACCGATACTTCCAGCCTTTCTACCAGCCCAATGAGTGTGGCAAAGCCCTCTGTGTGAGGCCGGATGTGATGGAACTGGATGAGCTCTATGAGTTTCCAGAGTATTCCCGAGATCCTACCATGTACCTGGCTTTGAGAAACCTCATCCTCGCACTGTGGTATACTAACTGCAAAGTAAGTAAGGCCATATTGGCCAGTAGCATTGGACAGAGGACCATGCTGAAGAGGAGGGGACACTTTATCTGGGGACGGAACCTTGTACACCAGGGTTTCTCAGCCTTGGCTCTGTTGATATTTTGGGTAGATAATTCTTTGTAGTGGGGGTTGTCTTTGCACTGTAGGATATTTAGCAAGATCTCTGGCTTCTACCTACTAGATTCCAGTAACTCTTCCTACTTTGAAAACCAAATATGTCTGTAGACATTTCCAAATGGATTCAGAATCCCCCCATGTTGAAAACCACCATTTTTAGACCACACGTAGTCAGCATACTGACTCTCCAGTGGTGAGTATAAGGTGCAAGGTTTGGTTCAAAGAGTTCCAATGGCAATGGCAGGAGGGAAAAACATCAAAGATGGGATTTCAAATCCTTGAGGGCAGGAATTTTTGTTCACTTTGGCGTCCTTAATCAGTCAAGACCAGTACCTTTCTTCTGTTGGAACTAATAAATGTTAGGGCTGTCACCTGTCACACTGTAACCACCTTAAAAGGGGTGAAGATAAATTATGGGGCAGAATGGGAATACTGTTGTTTTTTTTTTTTAAAAAAGGTCTGAGTGAAGTGGCTCATGTCTGTAATTCTAGCACTTTGGGAGGCTGAGGCAGGAGAATCGCTTGAGCCTAGAAGTTCAAGACCAGTCTGGGCAACACAGTGAGACCTCCATCTCCACAAAAAAAATTAAAAAATTAGCCAAGTGTGGTGGCACATGACTAGTCCCAGCTACTTGGGAGGCTGAGGTAGGAGGATGGCTTGAGTCTGGGAGGTCAAGGCTGCAGTAAGCCGTGATTGTGCCACTGCACTCTAACTTAGGTGACAGAGAGAGACCCTGTTTCCAAAAGAAACCCACAAAGATTCTCTTGACCCTAGCATTTTTCTGATTTATTAATTTCATCAGCAATTTGAGTCATTGCTGAATGCTAAACATTGTGCAAGACTGTCAAAGTGGTCTTGAGTAAAGATATGCCAGTTTCACCTTGGCATTTCACTGGATTGGAATCCAGAATCAGATGACATAACCTGATTAAGTTATGGCTATTAATGCAACTACCCACATCTATCTTTTTTTTTTTTTTTCTGGAGACAGAGTCCTACTTGGTCGCCCCGGCTGGAGTGCAGTGGCACGATCTCAGCTTATTGTCTCACTGCAACCTCCGCCTCCCGAGTTCAAGCGATTCTCCTGCCTTAGCCTCCTGAGTAGCTGGGATTACAGGTGTGCGCCACCATGCCTGGCTAATTTTTGCATTTTTAGTAGAGACAGGGTTTCACCATGTTGGCCAGGCTGGTCTTGAACTCCTCACCTCAGGTGAACCGACCGCTTTGGCCTCCCAGAGTGCTGGGATTACAGGTGTGAGCCACTGTGCTGGCCCCCAACATCTTATCAGTCACAAGAATCCAGCTCTTTCTGCGGTCAGTAGGATCAGCAGCCTGGATTTCAGTTAGTGGCCTTTATTGAGTCAGGAGTGTGATGTGCTCGGCCGCCATGCTTCTGCTGCAATCATTCTTGCTCTGAGAAAACCTATGTAATAAAGTGTAAATTGCTGTATCCTCCTGGTGTCTCCTCCTTCTTTTTCCCCAGTGGGTAAACGTCCCTTTGTTCTTACTGTCTTACTGATAAGTGACGGATTTGAATTACCTGGAGATTTTTTTTTTTTTTAATTGTGGTAAAATACACATAAGATAAAATTTACCGTATTTTTTTTTGTTTTTTTTTCCATGGAGACAAGGTCTCACTGTGTTGTACAGGCTGTTCTCCAACTCCTGGGCTCAAATGATCCTCCTGCTTCAGCCTCCCAAAGTGGTGGGATTACAGGCATGAGTCACTGTGCCCAGCCCCATTTTTACCATCTAAACCATTGTAAACTTTATAGCTCAGTGACATTTAAGTACGTATATAATGTTGTATAACCATCACCATTATCTAGTTCCAGAACTTTTTGATTATCCCAAGAGGGAGCCCTGTACCAATTAAGCAGTCTCTTCTCTCATTTTCTCCTGCTCTCAGCCCGTGGCAACCAGGCATCTACTCTCTAGCTGTATAGATTTGCCTGTTGTAGATATTTCCAGTAAATGGAAGCTTGTATTATGTGGCCTTTTGTGACTGGCTTCTTTCACTTGGCATAATGTTTTCAAGGTTTACCCTTGTTGTAGCATATGTCAGAACTTCACTCACTGAATAATATGTCATTGTCCATGTCACATTTGGTTTATCCATTCATCCATTGATGGGCATTTGACTTGTTTCCACCTTTTCCCTATTTGAATACTGCTATTGTGAGCATTTTGTTTGAACATCTGTTTTCAGTTCTTTTTGGTATATACTAAGGATTGGAATTACAGTATTTCAGGTTTAAAAACTTTTGAGGAACTAAATGTTTTAAAAATTAATTGGTTTGCTTTTTAAATTGAGAAATAAACATTGTATATATTTATGGTGAATAATCTGATGTTTTGAAATATATATATATTGTGGCCGGGCCTGGTGGCTCATGCCTGTATTTCCCTGCACTTTGGAGGCTGAATGGATTACCTGAGATCAGGAGTTTGAGACCACCTTGGCCAACATGGTGAAACCCTATCTCTACTAAAAATATAAAACATTAGCCAAGGGTGGTGGCAGGTGCCTGTAGTTCCAGCTACTCAGGAGGCAGAGGCAGGAGAATCGTTTGAACCTGGGAAATGGAGGTAGCAGTGAGCCAAGATCGCTTCATTGCACTCCAGCCTGGGCGACAGAGTAAAACTCCATATCAAAAAAAAAAAAAAGATATATATGTTGTGGAATGGCTAAATTGACTTAATTAACATATGCCTTACATGATATAATTACAATTTTCTTGTCGCTGAGAACTTAAAAATCTCTCCATGATTTTCAAGTATACAATACATGGTTATTAACTATGTATTATAGTTACCATGTTGTAAAATGGATCTCCTGAAATTATTCTTCTTGTCTAAACTGAAATTTTGTGTCCTTTGACCAACATCTCCCCTATTCCCCCCTCCCCTCAGCACCTGGTAACCCCTGTTCTACTTTCTGCTTCTGTGAATGGACGTTTTTAGGTTCCACGTGTGTACGTACATGAGATCATGCAGTATTTGTCTGTGTCAGGTTTATTTCATGTAACCTGATGTCCTTCCAGTTCAACCATGTTGTTGCAAATGACAGGATTTCGTTTCTTTTCTGTAAGGCTGCATAGTATTCCATTGTGTGGATATAGCACATTTTCTTTATTCATCAATAAGTGGACTCTAGGTTGATTCTGTATCGTGGCAGTTGTGATAACACCGGAATGAATATGGGAATGCACATCTCTCTGACGTGCTGATTTCATTTTATTTGACTACCCTACAGTGGGGGTTGCTGGATCATACGGTAGTTTTATTTTTAGTTTTTTGAGACACGTCCATACTGTTTTCCGCAATGGCCATACTAATGTACATTCCACCAACAGTGTATAAGGTTCTTTTTTCTCTTCTTCATTTATTACCTTTTGTCTTTTTTGGTAGTAGCCATTTTAATAGGTGTGAGGGGATTGTCACTGTGGCTCTTATTTTGCATTTCCGTGATGGTGAGCAGTTTTTCATATACACTTGGCTCTTTGTACCTGTGGGTTCCACATCTTGAAAATATTTGGGGAAAAAATGGATGGTTGCATCTGTACTAAACACTATACAGACTTTCCTTGTCATTTTCTACATGATATTATGTAACAACTATTTACATAGCATTTACATTGTATTACATATTATAAGTAATCTAGAGATAGCATAAAGTATGCTGGAGGCTGTGCATAGATTATATGCAAATACTGTGTCATTTTACATAAGGGACTTGAACATCTATGGAGTTCGGTCTTCTCAGGAGGGTTCTAGAACTAATCCCCCATGGATACCACAGAGGACTGTACCTGTTGGCCATTTGAGCATCTGCTTTTGAGAAATGTCTATTCAGATCTTTTACCTGTCTTTTAAATGGATTGTTTTCTTGCTACTGAATTGTTTGAATTCCTTGGGACTTAAAAAAAAAAAAAAACAGTTTGGTTTTATTTCCAAAACACAGGAAGCTCTTACTCCTCAGAAATGTATTCCTCACATCATCGTCCGGGGTCTCGTGCGCATTCGATGTATTCAGGAAGTGGAGAGGATACTGTATTTTATGACGAGGAAAGGTCTCATCAACACAGGCGTTCTCAACGTGGGAGCCGACCAGCATCTTCTCCCTAAGGACTACCACAATGTAGGTGATTGTAGCTTTAGCGATAACCTTGCCATTGGTCAGGACACACACTAGTCTATTGCTGTTAACAATGCTAGTAAAAGCCACATGATCACCATAAAACGTACCTAAGCAAGGCTTTTGTAGAGTGTGTTTCTCCTGAAAGGAGAATAGCAAGCAGTTTCCCCGGATTGTAGGGAAAAAGGGAATGGACTCATAAGCCAAGTGCCAGCACATTCTTTAGAAAAATAACTTTCTAACAACGGCAAAGAAATGTAGATGAACGAATTTGCTCTGCAGTTCCAGAACATCCTAAAACAGGACGTTGTTATCCACTCTAATTGGAGTTTCGTTTCTTTTGTTTTTAAGAAAACAGTCATTGTTATCGGGGCTGGTCCAGCAGGATTAGCAGCTTCGAGGCAACTGCATAACTTTGGAATTAAGGTAGGATTTTGGGGATATGGAGTTAGAACAGATGGTTGGCTGCTCCTTTTAGTTCTGATTTCTAAGATTTAGAAACCAGTTTCTATTTTTCATGAAGAATACTAAATACATCATATGTTTACAGTAGGTCCTAGAAAAGTTATAAAACTCGAAATTGATTTCATAAGAGAAGGGTAAATAGAAATGCTCACAGCTTTGGAGAACATTTTAGACTAATGAGCAAGTCAGAAGAAATTCTTTTTTTTTTTTTTTTTTGAGACAAAGTCTTCCTCTGTCACCCAGGCTGAAGTGCAGTGGTACAATCACAACTCACTGCAACCTCTGCCTCATGGGTTCAAGCTGAGATTACAGGTGCGTGCCACCATGCCCAGCTAATTTTTGTATTTTTAGTAGAGACAGGGTTTCACTATGTTGGCCAGACTGGTCTTGAACTCCTGACCTCAAGTGGTCTGCCCACCTTGGCCTCCCAAAGTGCTGAGATTACAGGCATGAGCCTCTGTCCCTGGCTAAAGTATAAATTTTTGACAGATTATTTTTCACACAATAGAAATGATGGGAAAAAGCCCATTTCCACAGTAGTTTGAGACAGCAAATACTAGCATGGATATTCACTATTTCTTGTGTAAAAGTTTCTGAAATACTCAGTTCTAAGTTTGGGGTTTTTTAAAACCTATTTATGTATTTTGAGACAGTGTTATGAGACTGGCTAATTTTTGTATTTTGGGTAGAGACAGGGTATCACCATGTTGCCAAGGCTGGTGTCAAACTTCTCGGTTCAAGCGATCTGCCCACCTCGGCCTCCTGAGGTGCTAGGATTACAGGCATGAGCCACCATGCCCGGCCTCCAGTTAAATTTTTTTATGCCTATCAGAGATGCCCTTTGAATCTCATTTCAGACATGACCCACTGCTCCTGGCCTAGCACATGTTTCAATTGATTGCTTATTTCAGTGTTAGATATTTGGGCCAAGGTTTTTTGAGTTTTACTTGGAAAACCTACAGATTATATTACAAGAAAGGTTATTAAAATCGAAAATCTAGGAGTCTGTCTTTAATGTTCGGCTTTCCTCTTATACTAAAAAGAAAATAGAAATGAGCTGGGCACAGTGGCGTTTGAGACCAGCCTGGGCAACATAGCAAAACCGTGTCTCTACCAAAAAAAATACAAAAGGAAAATTAGCCGGGCATGGCGGTGTACACCTGTGGTCCCAGCTACTCAGGAGGCTGAGGTGGGAGAATCACTTGAGTCTAGGAGGCGGAGGTTGCAGTGAGCTGAAATCGAGCCACTGTACTTTAGTCTGGTGACAGAATGAGACCCCAACTCAAAAAAAAAAAAAAAAACTAGAAATGGATAGGTCTGTATAAAATTGAAGTCAGAGAAAGAGGATACAACAAGGTGTAGCCTTCCTAGTTAGAGAAAGTGAAGAATTTAAGTTTGAGAAAGAATGAATGTTCAGATAATTGATACTACTTTCCCCTCCATCCCCAAGTGATGGGGAAACACCCAGGAGACCCTCCATTTTCCCCATGGGTGGGAAACAGAGTCCTCTGAGTAGCCTGAAAGATGATGAACTTGTGGAACCTCTTCTTGAGAATTTGAAGTAGTTTCTAGAGATCCAGAAATGTAAGATTGGCCTTGGGATGAGTAGGACTCACATTTTCAGTTAATGTAACCGAGGGAAGTGTGGCACTTTGAATCCCAGGGCTACAGGTGAGGTGCTGCCTGTGTACCCAAGAGCAGCTTCTCCTGCCACCAGCATTAGAAATTTGCTGGAGATAAAATAGCCTGGGTATGAGACCTGGTTAGGCCAAGTCCATGAGGTCATATTTATCTGGAGTGGCATACTTTAAAAAAAAAAAAAAATACAGGGAAGTTAAGGCTTATTTGCAGTGCTAAAGGAATTTTGCTATGTAGATATTTCTTAGGAAAAATCACCTAAAGAAGTTTTTAACTGTTTTTAACTAGTTTTTAATTGTGCTTCTTAACTTACCGAATACTATTTTATAGACAGTTTTCAAAGAACATTGCATGTGCTAGTTCATCAAATCTTTTTGTTTTTTTGTTTTTTGTTTTTTTTGAGACAAGTTCTCACTCTGTCATACAGGCTGGAGTGTAGTGGCACGATCTCAGCTCACTGCAGCCTCCACCTCCCGGCAGCCTCCACCTCCTGGCTTCAAGCAGTTCTCATGCCTCAGCCACCTGAGTAGCTGGGATTATAGATGTGTGCCACCATGCCCGACTGATTTGTATATGTTTAGTAGAGACAGGGTTTCACCATGTTGGCCAAACTGGTCTCAAACTCTTGGACTTATGTGATACTCCTGCCTCAGCCTCCCAAAGTGCTGGGATTACAGGCGTGAGCCACTCTGTCTGGCGTAGTCCATCAACTCTTAGTATCTGGTTTGAGTGATTCCTTCAACACACCACTCAGTTTTTCCTTGCTAGAGTCTAGACGGATTGTTTTGAACATCTATTTTGGCTTCTGTTCACAATGCCTGCTTTTTAAACTTGTTTTTGTAGAAATATTTTGAATTAACTAAATATAGAGTCTGTTTAACCATGTCATTCTCCATTTTTATAATACTGTGTCTGATATAACTCCTGTGTCCTATTTAGCTTCTCTGACTGTCTGTCTTTTTAGGTGACTGTCCTGGAAGCCAAAGACAGAATTGGAGGCCGAGTCTGGGATGATAAATCTTTTAAAGGCGTCACGGTGGGAAGAGGAGCTCAGATAGTCAATGGTTGTATTAACAACCCAATGGCATTAATGTGTGAGCAAGTGAGTTTCTTTTAGCTTTGTGTTGTAGAGAAAGGAAAGAAAAACATTTTGCTTGTGTGCAGTATTAATATGCTTGCAAAGTAAATTACATATAACAGCCTCCTCATCTCTGAAAAGTAAGAACTTCTTAATTTCTGCCTTTCTGAGAAGGTAGAACTAGAGGATGTAAAAGATTGTTTTCCTTTTTGTAAGCTCTTTAATTTTGTTTCCTAGTTATTTGTAGGCCACTTGGTTAGCTCATAATTTTAAAGTTGCCAGATTTAGCAAATAAAAATATGGGATTTTCAATTAAATTTCACTTTCAGATAAACAAGTAATTTTTTACCCAAGTATTTCCCAATATTACATGGGATATTGTACATGCAATATTTGGGACATACTTATACTTAAAATTATGTATTACTTAACATCATATTTAATGAGGCAGCCTGTCTTTTGTCTGGCAGTCTTACAGTTTCTTTGAAGACTTGGTGGGCACAAGCCTTCTTCTGAAATGTTTATTGATGGTCAATTCAATTTCAACTTCTGCTGTGGGTGTTTGTGTGTTCATTTACATGAGGGTCCATAGAGGAGACAGAATGTTAGAGCAAGGACAGGCAGTGTCTGGCATCTGAAACATTAGCCAAAAAGTTACAGCAGCCATGGCGTAGGAGCTGTTGCTGCCCCCGTCACATTCTCATCAAATAAAATCTTGTAGATTTCATGCTGTTTTTTTTTCCACTGCCTGACTTTGCTGCCATTCCCCGTGAAGCATATTTAGCTTTATTTTTGAGAGGTATTGGACCATTTTCTCCATGAGAGCTCTGTCTGATTTTCAGCTTAGAACCTGTAAATATGTTTTTCCAGGGAAAATTTTCACCTTCTTATTCTTATTATTTTGAAGCTTGGCATCAGCATGCATAAATTGGGAGAAAGATGTGACTTAATTCAGGAAGGTGGAAGAATAACTGACCCCACTATTGACAAGCGCATGGATTTTCATTTTAATGCTCTCTTGGATGTTGTCTCTGAGTGGAGAAAGGATAAGACTCAGCTCCAAGATGTCCCTTTAGGAGGTATGGGGAGAACGGTGTTCTGATTGTTCCATCTCAGTTTTGTTGTTACCTAAGCTTCATCAGCAGTGGCATCGTTCATTTGCGAGGTCGGATGTCGGCAACAGGGTAGCCCTCCTGAGCTTTGCTTTTGGACTGAGGGATTCTGCAAGTTCTCAGGGGAGGAGCACTTTTTTAAGGAGCCTTAGATGCTTGCATTTGTACACACACGCAGACCTTACTTTACGCAGTAGCTGATATTTTACAAAATTATCTAAATGTTTAATTTTAAATTTCCCAGAGTAGCTTACTTTTAAGGAAGCATGTGGTAAGCCCTGTGTGATACATCATCACCCTGTAATGTCTTTTCTAGATAAGGGTTTCTGTGTGCCAGTATTTTTGTTGTTGTTGTTGAGTAGTGGGTTAAGGTTTTCTCTAGTGTATTTTGAGAATGCCGAAAGCGTTACAGTTTAAGAATTTTAATCCATCAGGCACAGTGGCTCACACCTGTAATCCCAGCATTTAGGAGGCCACGTGGGGACGATCACGTGAGCCCAGGAGTTCAACACCAGCCTGGGTAACATAGTGAGCCTTGTGTCTACAGAAAAAAAAACAAAACGAAAAACAAGCCAAGCATGTTGGTGTGTACCTGTAGTCCCAGCTACTCAGGAAGCTGAGTTGGGAGGATAGCTTGAGCTCAGGAGGTTGAGTTTGCAGTGAGCTATGATCCCATCACTGCACTCCAGCCTAGGCAACACAGCAAAACCCTATTTCCAAAAAGAAAAAAAGAAAAAATATTTTTAATTCAAAATCTTTTGGCTTTTGTACTTAAGTGGGCAATATTAGCTACAACTCTTTGTGACTCATTTTCATGAGGGTGCCAGGTGAAATTTTACTATATTGCTTCTTAAATTGATATTTATTTAGCCTACAATTTTGTGACCTGAATGTATTCACTTGTAGTTCTTGGAGGCATGTTGGAGTTTCTTGTAGTGTAAACATTTGAACTCAGTTTGCAAGGTGTTAATTTGCTTCGACTATATATTTCTTTGCAAGAATTCTCAATTCTTGAGGCTGATACCCAGTTCATCTCTGTTTGGGGTAAACCTCTTAGTAGCAGGGACTATCTCTTCTTTTTCTCTTTTTGTTCCCCCTCTACTGTGGCAATAAACCATCTCTAAGAGACCTACACTGTAATTGTCCTTAGTAAGTATTGACTGATACACCATAAGAGAACATTTTCAGAAATATCCTCCCGTCAACAGGGATCATTTAATCAAATGTTGTAGTGTCCAGACTAATTGATAGGTTGTTAAATTTTACGGAGTTGAGAACAGTTATTAGGCTGACTTACAGGATATTTTCAGGACTTGGTTAGTGTTTTGTACCTGTGTTGTAGTCACTGGCTGGAGTTTTCTTGACATTTCTTTCAGAGTCACCAAATGAAAACATTTAATGATAATGCTTTGCCTTAGCCTTACCTAGAACAAGCTATAGGCCAGGAATGGTGGTGTGTGCCTGTAGTCCCATCTACTCAGGAGACGAGAGGATTGCTCAAGTCCAGGAGTCAGAGACTGCAGTGAGCTATGATCTCGCCACTGCACCTCAGCCTGGGTGACAGAGCAAGACACCGTCTCACAAATAAACAAAAAACCCAAGTTGAGGCTGGGCGCGTTGGCTCACGCCTGTAATCCCAACACTTTGGGAGGCCAAGGTGGGGAGATTGCCTGAAGTCAGGAGTTTGAGACCAGCCTGGCCAACGTGGGGAAACCCTGTCTCTACTAATAATAAAAAAAATTAACCGGGCATGTGGCAGGCACCTATAATCCCAGCTAATCAGTAGGCTAAGGCAGGAGAATAGCCTGAACCTGGGAGACAGAGATTGCTGTGAGCCGAGATTGTGCCACTGCACTCCAGCCTGGAAAACAAGAGTGAGACTTTGTCTCAAAATAAAAACCAAAGAAACCCCAAGTTGTTAATGTAGGCTCAGCAATACTTAGTGTGTAAGTAGGTATTTCATCCTATCAATAGCTTGTTAAAAAGTTTTGATAATAGAGCACACATCTCGGTGTAAGGCTGTAGTTATATTTCTGCCTGTTAGTATCTTACCTGTCTGAGAGCTCATCTTATGAGAGAAATAAGGGAATCTCAAATCTAAATACTAAGGGACTAGATTTCATTTCAGAAAGCATGTGCACTAAAGCTTTCAAATATTATTTACATAAAAATTACAGTGGGCCATGTGCAGTGGCTCACGCCTGTAATCCCAGCACTTGGGGAGGCCGAGGCAGGTGGTTCACCGGAGATTAGGAGTTTGAGACCAACCTGGCCAACATGGTGAAACCCTACCTGTACTAATAATGAAAAAATTAGTCTGGCGTGGTGGTGCATGCCTGTAATCCTAGCTACTTGAAAGGCCAAGGCAGGAGAATCGCTTGAACCTGGAAGGCAGGGGTTGCAGTGAGCCAGGATCGCACTGATGTACTTCAGTCTGGGTGACAAGTGAAACATTGTTTCCAAAAAACATCACATTGAGGCCTCTCTCAGTCTGTTTATATTTAATTTTATATACTATCCTAGCAATCTTGTTCCCCCCCCCCCCACAAAACCAACAGGAATGTAGAAACTACACCTCAGGAATCAGGGATGGGACTTCTACAGAAGTCACAGAAAATGGCATAAAGCCCAGGGGTCTAGGAGCAAAAGCCAGGCACAAATCCAGAGGCCTCTTGGGCATCTTCATGTTACAATCTAGTGTAAGAACTGAGCATTTTGATGAAAGCCTTGAGCTGTTGTAAAAAAAAAAAAATTTAAGTAACTGATATTCAGTTCCACTTCTAGTCAGACAAGTGTGTGATACTCTATAAACTTGGGGGCTGGGTGCGGTGGCTTACATCTGTAATCCCAGCACTTTGGGAGGCCAAGGTGGGTGGATTGCTTGAGTTCCGGAGTTTGAGACCAGCCTGGGCAACATGGTGAAACCCCGTCTCTACTAAAAATTCAAAAATTAAGTGGGCATGGTGGCGGACGCCTGTAGTCCCAGCTACATGGGAGGCCATGGTGGGAAGATTGCTGGAGTCCAGGATGTTGAGGCTGCAGTGAGTCAGGATTGTGCTAGTACACTCCAGCCTGGGTGACAGAGTGAGACCCTGTCAAAAAAAAAAAAAAAAACAAAAACATAAAAAGAAACTTGGAGCCCGTGATACATGGTTTGGATGTTTGTCATCACTGGAACAGTTGTAAAGAAGTAACCTGTACTGACATGCTTTAGAATTAGTCAGACATGAAGCCAGAACCCTCTTCCAGCCCCACTAGAAAGGAATCTAAGACAATAATGATATCACAGAGCTGTGTCCATATTGTTAAAAGGTCCAATTGAGTGGGATAGTTAGGAGTTGATGACAGGAAGAGATTCTGGAGGCTTGCCATGGCCTGGTGACGCCGGACCATAAAGAATAGATGGGATTGGGTGGGGGAAGGCATTCCGGTGAGGGAGAGTGAGAGGTCACAGACCCTGCAGGGTAGGAATTTACCAGGAAAAAGATTCATAAGCAGCACAGTAGGGCCTGTGAGTGGGCAGATGGTAGCTGCTACCTTTGGAAAGGTTAAAATGTGCTGGCTTTGCCTGGCTGTGGTTGGGGAATTTATTACATTGGCAGATATGGAGGCAGAGGGCTGACATGATACCAGTCCATAATATTCTTTTTTTTTTTTTTTGAAATAGAGTTTCACTGTTGTCGCCCAGCCTGGAGTGCAGTTGTGCAATCTTGGCTCACTGCAACCTCTGCCTCCCCGGTTCAAGTGATTCTCCTGCCTCAGCCTTCTGAGTAGCTGGGATTACAGGCGCTTGCCACCACGCCTGGCTAATTTTTTTTTTATTTTTAGTAGAGACGGGGTTTTGCTATGTTGCGCAGGCTGGTCTTGAACTCCTGATCTCAGGTGATCCGCCTGCCTTAGCCTCCCAAAGTGCTGGGATTACGGGTGTGAGCCATCGCAGCCGGCCAGCCATAATGGAGTATTCTTGTTTGAGACAGACTGTAGCCAATAGTTAGCCTTTACAGGTCTCTCAGTTGAGGTGAGATGTCATAAGAATTGACTTTAATGTGATGGCAGCATGATCAGAAAAAGAATGTTATCTTCTCTGTGTGTGCATGTACATCTGTGTGTGGGGACACTTTTTCTGTATCTTGAGCAAAAGGAAACCATTTCTCAACAAAGCAGAATTGAGACATTTCTGAAGCTATAGAACTTATATAGCTTTGTTTCCGGTAGGATAAGTTTCTCTTGCTGAGAGAAATGGACCTTATAAAGAGATCCTTTCCCCTCTGACTTCCCTTGGGAAAAGACTTTGGAAGTTTTGGGTGTTGCTGGGTGACAGAGGTTGCAAGCAAAGGAGAAGGAATTGGAGAATCTCGTTAAAGCTATTTGTTTTTTTTTCTGCTTTGATCCATTCCTATTACAGAAAAGATAGAAGAGATCTACAAAGCATTTATTAAGGAATCTGGTATCCAGTTCAGCGAGCTGGAGGGACAGGTGCTCCAGTTCCATCTCAGTAACCTGGAGTATGCCTGTGGCAGCAACCTTCACCAGGTGCGGCTGGGTTTTGTGAAAGGTGTGCTTTGACAGTAGTTGGTGGGGTGTGTGTGTGTGTGTGTGTGTGTGTGTGTGTGTGTGTGTGTTTTGTGTGTCTAAATATTGAATTTGAGCTGGTTTGGATAAACAAGAAAGAATGATTCTGCTTAAAAGCTTGAAAGCCATGACTTCTGAGCATATTAACCTCACTGTGGTTTTGGTTGTTCTTTAAACTGTTGTTTGTTGTTGTTGTTGTTGTTGTTGTTGAAGCAAGAGAAACCCTTCTTCAGATAATGCCTGTGAAAGAAGCTAAATATGTAAAAACAAAGGAAGAGGCTGGGCACAGTGGCTCACCTCCGTAAAATCCTAGCACTTTGGCGGATTGGTTGAGCCCAGGAGTTCGAGATCATCCTGGGCAACATGGCAAAACCCTGTCTCTACAAAAAATTACAAAAAATTAGCTGGGCTTAGTGGCATGTGCCTGTAGTCCCCGCTACGTGGGAGGCTGAGATGGAAAGATTGCTTGATCCTGGGAGTTGAAAGCTGCAGTTAGCTGTGATGGTGCTACCATACTCCTGCCTGGGCGATAGAGTGAGACCCTGTTTTGAGGGGGGAAAAGAAATCAATCACTCCAAAGGAAGGAGGGCTACTGGGCTGAATCAGAGCAGGGTTTCTTACATTTTTCTTATTTTCTGTAGAGATGGGGCTGTCTTCTGTTGCCTAGTCTGGTCTTGAACTCCTGGCCTCAAGTGATCCTCCTGCCTTGGCCTCCCCAAATGCTGGGGTTACAGGCATGAGTCACTGCGCCAGGACTTGGTCTCTTTACTCTCCTTTCCCTGCTCTCTGCAGAGGCCCTTGGGTTATTTCTTTGGAACCATGGAGTCTAAAACACTGCTGTCAAGAAGCCAAAATAGAGTGTCCTTGCAAGTCTGATCTGTTTACCTTGTTAAAGTAAATTTAAGCTTGCCTAACTCATTTAACCAACTGTGAACCTAATACTCCAGTATTCTGTATTTTGAATAGAACTCCACAGATGATTTCAGAGGCCCTTCAGGACCTCTTCATTTCCACTTGATTCTGCATTGTGATTGGAATCGTGCTGTTTTTCCAAAATCATGTTGGGTTCCTACTCTGTAGAGCTTCCATGTTGAGGACAGATAGCATCTTTATATGTGTCAGTCAAATACAGTTTTACCTTCACAGAACTCTACTTTGCCAAAGTTGTCAATATATAAAATCCACTTTTATTTTTATCAAGGAGTGGTACTCATGCCCAAGTCATATAGACCTGTGTTCTCAGATAAACTTTACTCAGATAAAATTTTCGAGATTTCCTCCCCGCAACGGTGGTCTCTGCCGGGGCTGGTCTGCCTGTCCCCAGCCTTGGTGGCTGTTCCTACCTGGAGCTCCTCATATTGGCCCTCAGGCACAGGCACAAGGATTTACACTGCTGTGTCCCCAACCTCTCGTTTCCCAGGTATCTGCTCGCTCCTGGGACCACAATGAATTCTTTGCCCAGTTTGCTGGTGACCACACCTTGCTAACTCCCGGGTACTCGGCAATAATTGAAAAGCTGGCAGAAGGGCTAGACATTCGGCTCAAATCTCCAGTGAGTATTAGCTGCTGGGAGGCTCTGTCTCTGCCTTGTTTGGGGAGAATGAAGTTCTGGGCATGCGGCTCCCGCAGGAGAACGGGGCTGGCTTTGGTGTCTAGCCAGGGTCTAGCAGGACTTCTGTGGCTCATTCATAGCTTGTGTAGCATTAGCCATGTCAGTGAGGCAGCTGCTGCTGCTTGGATACCTTAGTGGCCCCAGTGCATTTCTATTAAGAAGAAGGTATTCAAATTGCTCTCAGCCTTCCTAACCCAGTGCGGTTATTTTCACTTTAAAATTTTCCCTTCATATCTTTGTCTCAGTGCATTTATTTATATTGTGTGTCTTATTGTAATCACGGGGGTGATTACTTATCTGCATTTCACTTTACACCATATTATAACTATTTTCTACATTCCGACACGGTGTTTATTTTGCATATTCTGACACAGCATAAATTTTAACTCCCTGAGTTCAGCTATAACAATTGTTTAGATCGCTGAATGCCAGGAAAAGATTCCCCCTAGCCTTGGAGATGTAAATTCATGTAATATGAGAATCGGAAAGGATCCTGGAGCACGTGGTTCCATCCCTCACTTTTTTTCTTAATTGCTTTTTGAGCAGGTGCAGAGTATTGATTATTCTGGAGATGAAGTGCAGGTTACCACTACAGATGGCACAGGGTATTCTGCACAAAAGGTAAGAGCTAGGACAGTATGAGGGTGGGTAGAAACCCTTGCTGCCAGGGGCTAAAAGGGGAGGAAAAATCTTTCGTATCAAAGAGTTTGTCTTTGGGAATCCGCGTGGAGCCTTGTTGGATTTCTGGTAAGTTATGTATCTCCACTTAATTGTGTGTAGGTATGCAAAGCTGATTTCATGATCTAACACTGTATAGTTTCATGGCAGATGGAATTCTAAATTATGTTCCTTGAGGTGAGTTCTAGGGCACATGAGTCCTGAGAGTTGAACAAGAAAAAAGATTCCTTGGTCAAGTAAGTTTGGCAAGACCGATTAAGTTTGAGAAATACCGTATACAACACTCTACTTTTAGGGTTAAGTAGGAGTTGTACAGAGTTAAACAGAAGTATGTTAAAGGCTCTGAGAAGTCCTGCATTAAAGAAATCTATTTTACTTCATTAAAGACATCTATTTTACTTTTATTCTGTGCTCTACACATTGTTTTTAACCACAGAATCCTTTTTCAGATCAAGAAAGTTCTTTTTTCCTCTTAAAATCTTGAAACTGTCAGAAGTACTTACATAAGGCTTAAATTTTTTGTAAACAGCTTTAATAGATGAACAGTACAAGGTAGTGCTGAATCGAATACCTGAAATCACACTGAGATTTATAGTAATGGAGAATAAAGGTGCTTACTTGGGGTCGGGGGGATTTAGTAAACCTTGAAAGTTTAAGTTTAGTTATATTTTAAGTAACTATGAAAAAAATTAAATTGATGAAGTATCACTAGTTCCTAGATTAGCTATGTTTCCTAACTTCAGGCGTCTAAATCTTGTTTCACAGCCCTTGATATTCATACAGAAATAAAGGACTGCATGTCACATGGGAAAGACAGGTCTAGGGAATGAGTTAGAGTCGGAGTAGGAGGTGCCCTAACATTATTTCTGCCACTAACCAACTAGAAGATTTGGGGCAGCAATCTCTGGGCTGCATGTCAGAATCGCCTGGGAGGTGCTTGCAAAGAAAGGTTGCAAAGTCCTCCTGCATACATTCTTGTTGAATTGGCTTCGCTCTTTTGTTCCAAAGATAGGGTCTCGGTCTGTTGCCCAGGCTGGAGTGCAGTGGCACAGTCATAGCTCACTGTAGCCTCTAGCTCCTGGGCTCAAGGGATCCTTTCACCTGAGCCTCCCTCGAGTAGCTGGGACTAGAGGCATGCACCACCATACCTGGCTCGTCGTGTTTTTAAAGCTTCTCGAGTGATTCCAGTGTGCAGCTGTGGTTGAGAACCTTGTCTGCAGTGACCTTCTCTGTAAGCTCCTAATAGGTTCTGCCTGGTGGTAAACAGTGTTTAAAAATATCCCCTTTTAAAATTGCAAGTCACCCGACAGTTTAGCCTCTGCTGTTCTGTGGCTCCGCTTCTTGGTGTCCAGGACAGCAGGCTGGTTATGACCCCTCCTTCATCACTCTCTGCCTGACCCTGGCCAGTACTCGTGCCTTTCTGTGTTTGTATTCCAGCCTTCTGGAGAAATGAGGGCACAGCTTCTGGCTGCACTTGGAAACGTTTAAAACAAATATTTTTATTGTAGCCAGCACACATCACAGTTGATACTGGAAGTTTCCCTAAACTTAAAAGTAAAACATTTTCAACCCAATACGATAGACCAACCAAGGTCTGTCTAGGCTGCTTCCACTGACATCTCACATTAGTTCCTTATTAGGATGTGTTTATATATTTGCTTATTGTCTACTCAAGGATTTCTTTTGTTTTGTTTTTTTTGAGACAGGGTCTTACTCTGTTGCCCAAGCTGGAGTGCAGTGGTGCAGTCAGTAGCTCACAGCAGCCTCGAACTCCTGGGCTCGAGCAGTGCTCCCACCTCAGCCTCCTGTGTAGCTGGGACCACAGGCACCTGCCACCACACCCCACTAATTTAAAAAAAATTTTGTAGAGAGAGAGTTTCCCTATGTTGTCCAGGCTGGTCTTGAACTTGGGGTCTTAAGCAATCCTCTCGCCTCGGCCTCCCAAAGTGCTGGGATTACAAGTATGAGCCACTGCGCCTGGGTTAACCCAAGTTCTTATGCTTTTCAGGGATTTTTTCTGTCATTAAGAAAACATGTAGATTTGTGGGCATGGTGGCTCACGCCTGTAATCATTGCACTTTGGGAGGCAGAGGTGAGAAGATGGCTTGAGGCCAGGAGTTTGAGACCATCCTGGGCAACCTGGTGAGAACCTGTCTCTGCAAAACATAAAAAAATTATCTGTGCATGGTGGTACACACCTGTGGTTCCAGCTACTCCAAGAAGCTGAGGCAAGAATATCACTTGAGCCCAGGAGTTTGAGGCTTCAGTGTGCTGTGATCATGCCACTGCACTCCAGCTAGGGCAACAGAGCAAGACCTTGTGTTTTTTTTTAAAAAAAAAAAAGAGGAGGGGGGAAATCTAGATGTGATCATGCCACTGCACTCCAGCTAGGGCAACAGAGCAAGACTTTGTCTCTTTAAAAAAAAAAAGGG